>SPJY01034796.1:260666-356264 GCA_005191435.1 Raddia distichophylla | reverse complement strand
TGACCAAATAAGAAAAGCATGGCTTTGGAGCGGATCTGCTATCCTAGGGGCTCCACCAAGGGTCAACTGGGGCTTGGTCTGCTCGCCTACCAAGTTCGGGGGCCTTGGGGTTTTGGACTTATCCCGCTTCGGTCGAGCCCTTCGGCTGCGCTGGCTGTGGCTGAACAAGACGTCGCCCTCTAGGCCTTGGGTAGGATCTCTGGACCCTCCCACAGAGGCTGATGCAGCTCTCCTTCGTGCCGGATGCTCAGTTACGCTTCGAAATGGGTCCTTGCTATCCTTCTAGGAAGACAGTTGGCTTGCTGGCTCGTTGCCAAAGAAACTAGCGCCGCGGCTCTTCCTAGCTTCCACCAGAAAAGGGCGAAGCGTCATGGAGGCGCTTGAGAACAACAACTGGCTAATCGACCTAAGGCGCAATATGGATCCCTCCCTCGTGACTGAACTTGTCCAACTTCTCCTCCGCCTCGCTCAGGCGTCGTTGACGCCACTCGAAGATGACCTGATCACATGGCGTTTCTCCACAGACGGGCGCTTCTCCGTGAAAACTGCCTACAACATGCAGTTCATTGGCCGTCGTGAGCTCTCCCCGCAGCGCAGGGTCTGACGGATATGGGCCCCATCCAAATGCAAGTTCTTTGTGTGGTTGCTTCTGGCCAGGAGGATATGGACAGCCGATGCACTATTACAAAGGCAACTGCCCAACGCTTACTTCTGCACCCTCTGTCTGAGGAACCTAGAAACTCCAGAGCACCTCTTCCTGGAATGCAGCTTCAACTCCTTCATCTGGACGCGCCTTGCCGCTTCGCTTCGACTTTCCTCGCTGGACCCGTCACACTGGCAATGGAAATCCGACCTACCGCTTTGGTGGGAAATTGATGTCGCCCAGGATGCCAACCCAAAAGCGACCCTCTCCATTGCCATCGGCACCATTTGGCATCTCTGACTCCAGCAGAATAACCATGTTTTTCACTCGTCCGAACGACCACTGGACATTGTCTTTCGACAACTTCTAGATGACCTGCGGCTGTGGGCAACCGCAGGAGCGCATTTTGTAATCTCTTGATTATTTGTACGTCCTCTAGAGGGAGGGCTTTAAAACCCCTAACTCTGTAAACCTCTCCTCTTTTGATCAATAGATGGCAGCTCTCCTGCCCATTGCTCAAAAAAAAAAAAACATGTGTGTTGATGCCCACCAAGATTTGAACAAGTGGTGTACCCGCAGCTCCACCATTCAACAGGAGGTGATTCGCATCGATATATTGCGCCGGAGGATACCGAATCTGAATCACTGGAGGATGTCAAGATCCTGAATCACACCAAAAGAATCAAAAGCAGATCGAGACGGGCACCAATAGGGAGGCCTGCGTGCAGGCCCTACATTGTTGCAGGAAGTGCAGCATTTGGACAAGCAACAACTACCGATTCGTTCTGTCGACCATGCATCATCACATGCCGACTCCTCCCACAGTGGAAAAGTAGCTAGGAATTCCAAGCATTTGGAACGAACAAATGCCAACGACCAAGGCTTTTTTTGCTTAGTTGCATGAGTTTGCACGGAACATGGTGGCAATTTGGCATGGCATGGCATGGCATCGGAAGGGATGGACGCGGCTGGTTGTGCAGCTGCTAGCCTGTTGCCCTTTCAGGCCTCCTTTTCGGTGAACTGACAAAAATGCCAATCCTTTTGTTAGACCAAATTGGCTGCTAAGCTCTCTTCTTTTTAATAGTGCTTCAGTTGACCAGTTATTTGGCCAAGTTTTAAATGTGTACGGATATAAAATTTTTAAACACAGTATGATAGTTACATGCCATATAATACTTTCATTTCACAAAAATATCATCTCGAAACATGCTAATCAATCAGTGTTCTACGACAATTTTGGACCAAATAAAAGAGCATGCATGGCCCATTAATTAGTTTGTCTGCAACTACCTGATGCCAAGAGTAATTACACACATATTTTACAAGAGTTCTATATGAGTCCCGTTCCAGTCATCAAATATCTAAGCTTGAAAACTAATCACTCCTACCATGGAAGACCGTACAATAAAACAACGTGAACATCAGCAGAAGTTTCAAAACAAATAAAAGACTGGACTGCACGGAGCCACGGACCGTACGTACAATCAGACCAGATTAGCGAAATATATAAAAGTGACAACATCAATTAGGTATCAGTGTATCGTCATTGGTGTATATGTATATATTGCACAGAAACGGTCCATGTCTTAATTTGCTATTTTCAAAGTACACCTCATCGTTGACATTAACTTTCTAAAATACAGAAAAAATTTAAATCTTTTCGTTTGTCAATTGCTTGGAGCTACATATTACAGGTCTACCGCTAACAATGAAGTCTACTTGCAGGCATTTTTCTTCCAAGCAACATAACCTCACACTTCACTGAAGCCAAAGCTAAAAAAATAAATTATGCAAGAGCAGCTCTGAGCCAATACTACATAAGACCAAGTTTGTAATTATCAAATTAGGCGTCCAAATTAAAGTACACCCCACAAGCAAGTTAGATCTTGAGCGACAACTGAAGGATCCCATACAAACTAAGGTCCCGTTCTTTTGAGCAGATCTAAACGGCTACAATGTTGAACGGCTGAAATGACTGAATTTGAAGAACTTCTCGAGGTAGTCTCGACATTCGGATCCATTTTGTTTGACTTGCTTTCTAAAGCGTTAGAACCCTCCTTCAAAACAGCGAAAAAACAGACTGAAAAAATAAAAAGCATGCCTTTTCAAAACGTAGATAAGTCGTTAAGCTGTTAACCCGTTAAGCCGTTAAGCTATAAAGAACAGGGCCTAAAACTACAACAAGGCCAACCTGTCTTGGAATGATGCCACCACAGCTGGAACCGACCGCCCACCCTCTTCGGCCACCACATTGTGCCCATCCTCGAAGCCGAGCTCATGACTTCCACGGGGAACTCGCCGCGTCACAGCCTGCTCCCTGATGAGATTTGGCGATCACGACCACACCTGGATCTAACGCTCGCAGTCAGACGGGGGAAAGATGAGAAGGAAGGAGACGGGGGCAGAGAAGAAGAAGAAGGGGCACCTAGCCGACCCGCGACGCCATCATGAGTGTCCCTCCCCTAAGGAGGAGAGGATGTCGGGCACCATACCACTAGAGCCTCGGCACTAGGAGAGAAAAGGAGGTCGTTGGCCACCATGCCACAGGGGCCCCGTAGCTACCGGAGGGGAGCTCAATGGTCCATGGCACTAGGGCCCGTCGTGTCATCGAAACCGGACAGTGCGCCACCGCACCATCGGATCCAGAAGCTACATCGCCAGCTCTGGCCACCTTGCCGCCAGGGAAGCTCCACGAGCGGCGCCGCAACCTGACGCACCCAACACTAGGAGGAAGAGGGAGGGAACGGAGGGGAGGGAGAGGAGAGGGAGGGGAGAGGGAGAACCGATGTTGCCACCGTTGGCGGCAATGAGATGGAGGCCGGCGGGTTTGGGTTTTTAGTAGTGCGGTTGGTCGCCCGCTATTTTAGGCTCAAAGTTAAAAGTTCTGAAAATTAGTTTGTACCGTCCGACTGTGAACGTGTCAGAATGACTCTACAATGTTTTTAGCTATATACTTATATATGGTGTACGTTAAACCGCTACCACACATAACTATGCGCAGAAAATATTTTCTCACTCAAGGAAACAAAAAATATTGTTGCTATTCTGATCGTCTGATGTGATGTGAGTAGTAGAGAGGATAAGATGCTGAGACATGAAGAGGGTTAAAGTCGGTAATTCCGTACTCTCAGCGGCTTTGGTATTGTATATTTTTAGCCTGACCTTTTGACTTCATCTGATGATGTTGGTTGCGGTATAGTTATATGTATATTGTTAGTGTCATGGTAGATAGAACCCGTTGACATATCCAATTTCTTTTCTCTCGAAAATGTTGATCACGAGGAAAGGCTATCAAATATGTGCAACACCTTTTTTTTTAATTAAGGGTGTGTTTGGTATTGCTATCCATCACCGTCCGGGATGAATTTTAGAATGTGACCTAGCAATGAGGGATGGATCGATGTCAGGTATGAGTCAGGGGATGAGGAGGAGGCGGAGCATGGGGGAGAGGAGGCGGAGCATGGGGAAGAGGAGGTGGCGGCGGTCCGGCGGGTGGTGGCGGCGGCGGCGAGCTGGCCGACGACGAGGAATGAGAAGGAGGAGGAGGCAGCGGCCCGACAGGTGGTTGTGGTGGTGGCGGCGAGCTGGCCTGCGACAGGGGATGAGGAGGAGGAGGCGGTGCGTGTGGAGAGAAGGTGGTGGCAGCATGGTGGGAGGAGGCGGGCTCTGATAGGTGAAGAGGGAGATGGACGAGGCGGCGGCGGCGGCGGCATGGCGGGAGGAGACGGAGAGGTGGGCTGACCGGTGACGAGGAGAAGCACGAGGCTGCCGTGCGTGGGTAGTAGAGCCGCAAAGGAGAAGGCGGCTGTGGGGATGAAAGGAGGAGATCGAATCGGGACGAGCCCAACTCACCGATTTTCATCGGACCAAGCGGACCCCCTTATTCAGCTACGGGAAGACGGAAGGATGCGGGACAAACCGATCAGTATTTCCTCAACCAAACAAAATATGCTCTCGCACTGGATGGGATTGTCTAGGTCGCATCTACCAAACACACCCTAAAAGCATGCAATGGTGAACGATGGTGATGCATATATATTCTATTGCCTTTTGTTCATATTTTGCCTTTTTTGCATTTGTAGTTTTCTACATTTACATATAGGTCCCTGGTCTTTAGTGCTTCAAACCCTCAGTTTGCATACTCAAAAGGGTGTTCGCGACATACTCAGATCGCATCTACTTTGAATTTTTTATGTTTCCTACGGCCTCGTCGGGGAGGGAGCAGGAGGCCGGCAGGGCGTCGTCGACGTCCGCCGCCGCGCGCGCCGCCGCGGCCGCAGCCCGGCCGACAAGGAGCACCGCCGGCTCAAAAGGTGCGCCATGTACGCTTCCCACTACTCACACTGCATACGCACGTACGTACATACGTACCCCTAGTACTACGCAGTAGCACAAAGGAGTATAGGCTTTCCGCTTCCGTTAAGAAATGTTGGAAGAAATTTCTGAGGTGAATAATCTCATTTGTGTACTTTCATTTGTTTATCGATACCAATTTTTAAAATACATTGAATATTGTTTCATTATATGGTAGTATAAAAAAATTCTTGGTTATGTTAAGGGGCCTCCGTTTGTAATTTCGCCCCGGGCCCCAGAAAACCCTGGACCGGCCCTGACCGCAATCTGACGTACCCAACACTAGGAGGAAGAGGGAGGGAGAGAAGGGGAGGGAGAAAAGCGGGAGGGGAGAGGGAGAACCGCTGTTGCCACCGTTGGCGGTGATGAGATGGAGGCCGGCGGGTTTAGGTTTTTAGTGGTGCGGTTGGTCGCCCCCCGAACCGCCCAAAGAGCATTGGGTGGTTGGGGGCAGGGGTACATGAGAAGGATCTCACTATTTTAGGCTCAAAAGCTAAGAGACATGAAAATTAGTCTGCACCGACCGACTGTGAACCAGTCGGAAGAGAGAAGATGAGCGTAAAATGATTCTACAATTTTTTTAGCTTCTGATCGTCTGATGTGATGTGAGTAGTAGAGAGGATAAGATGCTGAGACATGAAGAGGGTTAAAGTCGGTAATTCCGTACTCTCAGCGGCTTTGGTATTGTATATTTTTAGCCTGACCTTTTGACTTCATCTGATGATGTTGGTTGCGGTATAGTTATATGTAGATTGTTAGTGTCATGGTAGATAGAACCCATTGAGATATCCAATTTCTTTTCTCTCGCAAATGTTGACCACGAGAAAAAGGCTATCAAATATGTGCAACACCTTTTTCCCCGACATTAGCGTATTGACCAATCCTAACTACTAAGGGTGTGTTTGGTATTGCCATCCATCACCGTCCGGGATGAATTTTAGGATGAGACCTGGCAAGGGATGGATCGATGTCAGGTGCTCTGTTTGGTTCCTTTTTTGTATCCAGCATGAGTCCGGGGGATGAGGAGAAGGCGGAGCATGGGGAAGAGGAGGTGGCGGCGGTCCGGTGGGTGATGGTGGCGGCGGCGAGCTAACCGGCGACGGGGAATGAGAAGGAGGAGGTGGCAGCGGCCCGACAGGTGGTTGTGGTGGTGGTGGCGAGCTGGCCTGCGACGGGGGACGAGGAGGAGGAGGCGGTGCGTGTGGAGAGAAGGTGGTGGCAGCATGGCGGGAGGAGGCGGAGAGGCGGGCTCTGACAAGTGAAGAGGGAGATGGACGAGGCGGCGGCGGCATGGAGGTAGGAGGCGGAGAGGTGGGCTGACCGACGACGAGGAGAAGCACGAGGCGGCAGTGCGTGGGTAGTAAGCCACAGAGGAGAAGGCAGCTGTGGGGATGAAAGGAGGAGATCGAATCGGGACGAGCCCAACTCACCTATTTTCATCGGACCAAGCCGACCCCTTGATTCAGCTACGGGAAGACGGAAGCATGCGGGACGAACCGATCAGTATTTTCTCAACCAAACAAAAAAAACGCTCTTGCACCGGATGGGATCGTCTGGGTCGCATCTACCAAACACACCCTAAAAGCATGCAATGGTGAACGATGGTGATGCATATATATTCTATTGCCTTTTGTTCATATTTTGCCTTTTTTGCATTTGTAGTTTTCTACATTCATATATAGGTCCCTGGTCTTTAGTGCTTCAAACCCTCCGTTGAAATACTCAAAAGGGTGTTCGCGGCATACCCAACCGCATCTACTTTGAATTTTTTTATGTTTCCTACGCCTTTTTTGCTTATCTCATTTTCAGAATCTGAATGTTTTGATGTTTTTACTCCATTTCTTTCACTCCGACGTTGCGACATACTAATAAAATTATTATGTCACTTGAAAAAATTTAAAACTAAAAAGGTGTATTATTATTTATATGATAAAACTTGTTATAATTATAAAAGGCTCTATTAATTATTTAGGTAAAGTCCTAATTTTAGAAATAGTGTTTGGGTAGTGCTCAGTACGTAGCCCAAGTTCCTAAGCCAACCAATTAAGTCGAATCCACCCCTTTCCCTAATTTTCTAGGCCTCCAGAAATTTAGATGAGTCCAATCAACCCATAAAATAATGGGTATTCTGCATGAAATAATGAAGAATACAAATAAGGAAATTCAACAAACATTTTTGAGTGATCTAGAACCTATCGCCGACCTAAGACTCAGATTTGAGACGCAATATCCGGGGGAAACTCCGTTTCTTTAAGAGCAAATTTCTGAATTCTAGTCAGAGCCTAATTAAAAGTCCTAATATGTTTTTTGCCACCAAACTGTCTCTTGATGTGCCCCTAGCACTATAAATAGCCACCTAGACCCTTCCTTGCAACCACATCCTAGAGCCTCGGGATAGGAACCCGAGCCACTGAACCCTAACCTTTTCAAAGCTAAACCAAGGTAAAGATCATCCTCTATTAACAAATCCTAGTTTAGATGCCATCACGTTGTTGATCTTGTTGAGATGGTCAAGTGGATATATGGAACACTATTTTTAGTGAAGAAACCAAGTAGATATGCGCCCCCAAAAATCGCCAAAATTCCAGAGCTCCGCTGCCACCAACATCGCCGTTGTCGTCCTCGCCAATCACATTGGACCAGATTCCATGCCAGCCAATCGCCGCCCGCCACGCCAGCCCCTCTACAGTTCCGCGTGCTTTTCCACGTCGTCGTCCCACTAGCCGCTCATGCGCCAGCACCCGCGTCGCTGCCTCATTCGCCCGCGCCACATCGGCCGATAGCCCTGCGTTGCCTCCGCCCCCGCTGTGCCACGTGTCCCCACTCTCCCTCGGCCCGCTCTCGCTTCCCCTTTTGCAAAAAAATGAAATATTTCAGATTCATATGGCAACCAAGATCTTGTTTTGTTTGAAAAAATACCAGCAATACGATGTTGGAAAGGATTTGGTCATCGGATCTACAAATCAAAAATTAAATCGAAAAAACGAGGTAGAATACGTTTGAAAATGAGTAGTTAATACTCCCACAATTCTAGGCACCACATGCAGACCTAATTACTGTCCAGTGCCAAATTCAGTTCGTTTCAATTAATATGAGTTACTGTCGAATTAGTAGGACCTCTCCATCCCAATTTGGACGCGTGCGTCCTGGTGTAGATTAGGGGGAAGATTAGGGCCTCCGTGTGTGTGTGTGTGTGTATATATGGATCTTTTTTCTATGTATTGATTATTGATTATTTATTTTCTTTTATTTTGTGTAGACCACACGGGTGTTTGTGTAGCCAGGGATTTTCAATACTTTTCAGGAGGAGATCCGCAAGATCCGGAGTTTTTCCAAGACAAGCTAGATTCATATTGAATTCCTAATTTGCTAAATCTTTATTCATTGTTATTTACTTGTTGCATGCATAATCTATCATCCTATGTAAGACTTTGTCTATCTAATTATCATGTTAGTCCTTCATTAACATGAATTACCTGCCATTGATATCCCTGTTATTGATTTATTAGCCTATCCTTGCGTAGATTGATTAGTCTTGCTTTTGGGGGTCTCACTCATAAATTAATAATTTATTGGCTAAGCTCGTGTTGTTAAAGGCAGGGAGTGTCTATTGAGCTGTTTAGATGTCCTTTGGCTAAGCTCATGATGTTAGAGGCAGGGAGTGCCTGTTGAGCCGTTTAGTATTTCTTTGGTTAAGCTCGTGTCTATAGAGGGTGTTTACCTCGTGTTCAACTAATAATATTGCTATAACAACAAAATGAGTAGATAGATATTGTTTTAGGAAAATAACCATACACATTATTTGTTACCTGCATTCATATTAAAAACTATTTACTAGGTAGCCGTTTCCTCATTATATCGACCATGTACAATTTGATTCAGTCGAAGGTTCAAGTCTAGTTTGAGATCAGAAAGATTCTTTCCAAGGCGAAGAGAATTACCAGCTGCGTATTTCGAGTTCGCCAATTGGATATTGTTGTTATCTTTCGTTGGTACTCTAATTTATTGGCTTTATTAACTACTCGGTACTGCACCATATTGTCTATGTAAATTGTATGATATTGAATGATTTGGTATTTTATTAGTTAATTTATACTACGATGATATCCAATTTAATTGTCTATTGTGATGTGCTAGCTATGATCTTCTGTGATCAATATACGTCATAATGATTCGATAGAAATACCGAGAGTTACTATAGACGTGCGTTCCAAAGCTCCAAAACAAAGATGGAACGGACAGGTCTGACTTTTAAAGCAACCAAGGAAAGCTCTTGAAATTTAGAAATCTACTAGATAAACAAATAATTAAGATGTTGCACTACATATATAGGTCAAAAAAATCAGGGAGGACGCACCGACGCAATTGCATGCATGCTGGGGTCTCTGAAAACGATTTCAGCACAGTACGTACGTGAACAGTGTAATAAGCCAAGCTAACTACAGTACGTCTCGAGAGAGAGTGGGTTGGCAGTTTGGCACGCTCCTTCATTCGTCCGCGTCGCTTTCGAGAGCACACGCACACGCACAAGCACAGCCATGCAGCCATGCATCACAGTGCACAGGCAACGCGGTTCACACAGAATTGGCCGCCCCGCGGGCCGCCGCCTGGACCAGCGGCGGCGGCGGCTTTGCCCGCATCCGGGGGAGGTGGTAGCTCGATCGCCGCCGGCCTGGAGAGTGGAGACGCCCACTGCACGCTCGCCCTGGCCGTTGCGCGCTCCATGCGCCAACCTCGCCGGCCGTAGCCATGGCCGGAATTTGTAGACTGCGTTGGTGGATGATTAATTAGCTTAGCCTGCAGAGGTGATGCGATCGACCACTCGATCACTGGCTCACTGCCCAGCAGGGATTACAAAACTAAATATAAACAGTATAACTGAGACTAGGACAATATTTACAACATGAATGAAAAAATAGATAGCAAGGTAAGTAGATGACCTATCCGAATATCCAACACTAAACTGCGAGAAAGAGGTAAAGAAAGATAAAATTAGTACCAAATCAAGAAAATAATTAAATAAGAAACCCATTAACCAAGAACCAAGATCTGTTCGGCAACAAAATGGAAAGAAATTAACTTAGCTTACTTAGTTTCTTGCCGAGCTACAGTAGAAAAATGAGATTAGGCCATCTTCCAGCCAAGGACATTAGAGAAAACCGAAGAAGAATAAAGATGGGCAAGACGCTGAGGAAACTCAATAGGCCATCTTCCAGCCAAGGACATTAGCCTGAGCGTCTTGCCCCATCTTTATCTATTTTTTCATTCATGTTGTAAATATTGTCCTAGTCTCAGTTATACTGTTTATATTTAATTGGTAGGTTAAATTTGACTTATTCTTACTTACCCATTTCAACTGCAACAACGGAGCGAGCTTTTCTGTCATGAAGCTTGTTAAGACAAGACTTCGTAACAAAATGAATGATGAATTTCTAAGGGATTTTTTTGATAATATATATTGAGAGGGAGATAGCTTTGAAGTTTTCAACGGATGCACTTATAGATGATTTCAATGCAATGAAGCATCGACGGGCACGACTTAAGTAAACAACAAATATGTTAGTTTCTCTTACTATTTTGCTTGTATTTTGTCTATCTCATCCAACTAATTAATCTTAGAAAAATACGCTATTATTTTGGTAGATGATTAGACAAATGAATGACACATGATCATTAATGGGTACAAGTTTGTTTGAGATATGTATAATAGTTGGTCCCCCTTAAAATATATTTCTGGCTCCGTCCCTGGCCATGGCCGGAATTTGGGAAGAAAATCCTCTGACTTTAAGTCACCTAACTTTGAGGCACTGACATGTGGGCCCATGTGGTACTGTGGCCCACATGTCAGTGGCAACCCAAAGTCAGAGGATCTCGTTCCGGAATTTGTAGACTGCGTTGGTGGATGGGGCTTAGCCTGCAGAGGTGATGCGATCGACCACTCGATCACTGGCTCACTGCCCACGGGCCACGGCTTGCTGCCGGAGCTGCAAGCTCGACTTAGAATATACTTTTCAGTTTGAACTAAATTAAATAGTTCAAATTAACGTAGATAAAAATTTGTTATTTTTTATACAAAGCCGAAGATGCGAGCTTTGTAGTTAATTTTTTGTGCGGTTTTAAATAGTTTCTCTTAGAGCTGATGAAATAATTTTTTCATAACATTTTAGACTCTTCAAACCATCTTTTGATGGTTATAACTTTTTAAAATTAAAATCTTCAACAATTTTTAGCTGGCAAGAACAGATTCTAGATACATAGTAGCTGCAGCCTAGTAGTGTTTAAGTTTTTCAATGGCACGCTTTTTAGGGTCTGGCACTGGGTGCTACCAAATACTACATTCGTTGCCGTTTGGAACTTGGACGCCAGTGGTTTTAGAGGGATTTTTTTCGGCGATTTCCCGAGTTTTTGTCAGTGGGTGAGTTGATTGGACTGGGGGAGGTTCATTGGCTGCTAAGTTGGAGACCAGCTGTGCCTCGATCGAAGGATATTGAAATACGTAGTACTAGCTATGATAAGTTCCACTGATCCAATAATCCTAATCTATGCCTTTTGAGTGGAGTACAAATTGACAAGATCACATCAAAATCATCCAAAAGTAAATGGTGGGTAGCTTCATACATTGGCTGCAAGCACGCCCTTTTTTTTTTTAAAAAAAACGGCTTTTAATGATTTGAAAATGTTGTAGGAATAGAAAATTTCTTCGTGGGACACTGCAATTTGATAGTTAGGGCTCATTGGCTCCATCCTTCCACGTCTAGGATGTAACACACTTTCATTCCATGTTGTTAGTCTTGACACATTTTTACTTGCTGGTGCCCTGGCTTTGACTCCCTCTAGATGTTTCTTTTTTTAGAAAAAGAAAACTTATCATTAAATCATGTTCCTTTTACAGAGAGACCCTCATACAATAAGAAAATTACAACTTTTTTTTATAGCAAGAGCCTATTGCTAAAATTCTATCATCTCTAGATCTATCTCCGACTCCATCGTCTTCATGAACTCTAAGAACCGCCGTAGTAAACCTTGGCCTCAACTTCTTCAACCTCGTTCACCATGAGAAGCAGATTTGGTAGATCAACATCAAAAAGTAGTCGTGGAGGCTTGAAGGTTTGACTCGAGGAACACTTCGAAAAAAGAATAAACATGGAAAAACGCACCCCGCTTGCTCGAATTCACTAAGATCTCCAGCGTAAGAAACATATTGGAAACATCCAGATCTAGCAAACGAAGAAGGGCAAAACAATTTCTCCTTCTCGACTCGATAACTTTTTCTTGGCCCTCACAGGATATCCGGAATGCTTCTGACGTAAATCACCAAGCCGGCCATCAACACCACTGTACCGACCTAGCCCCAAGCCGAAGCTCTGCATCATCCTTCGCTCCGTTGCCGCGAAGAGGTCTTTATTGGCTAGACTCAAGACCCTAAATCTTATGGGTAATTATTCGCCAAAGTTGATCCGCCGTCGTCTTGCAAACCGGTAGTCCGAAGGCCACAAAGAGTGAAGACGACGGAAGGATCGACGCCGACGTCGAACTCTCCTTTTCTTTTCACCTGGCGGCGGCTAGCTAGGTCTTTTCTTTTTCTAGAGTGATGTTAAAGTGTCGTATAACTTCGTATAATGTATGCTATACGAAGTTATTACGGTGATGGCGACGTTGTCTGGTGCAATTCTCTCCTTGGAGGCATCGCTATGGGTGGCCTTCCTTTTCAGGTGAAAACTTAGGTGGCGGATTGGTCAATGGTAATGGATTGAGGTGTTGTTTGATCCGTGCCATATTGTTGTTGTGTCACCAGTCAGATTAATTACCTTAGTTTATGAGTCATTCGTCATCACTCAAGTATTGTCGGTGTTTGTGCCGGGGCCGATGGTGCACTACACGGATCGGCCTATGTATCCTCAGTTTTTTACCAACAACACATGCCCCAAACCCATGGGCATAGACCAGTATCATAGACCAGCCAAAGACATAGATCCGACGACACAGCTTCGACAACACAGGTGTCAACTATCATTGACACGACACATGGCCCATGTACCGAAGCGCGTCCTGATCTGCGCCGTCAAGAAGGGCTATATCTTCGGCCAACTACACCCGCTGATCGATACAAATCACACCCCTAACGGCAACCCTCAGTCCATGCTGCCCTGACCTATGGTCCTTGTCGTGCTTGTGTCGTCGGCCACGTGTAGGCTTAGGACACAAAGTTGATCGGTGGGGTCCACAGGTCTGGGCGACATCGAGGAGACCTGGCATGTGGACCCCATGGGACAACTCTGCGTCCTCAGCCTCAATGTAGCCGACGACATATACCTCGCTTGGGTTTGTAGCCTATGCCGCTTTGTGTCATCGGCCGCACACGAGGCCGATGATACAGATAGTTTTCAAGAAAAAATTCCGTTGTAATTTAAAAAATCTCAATTAATTTTCACCAGCAAAAAACCCAAATCACACATATTTATAACCTGGTTCCACAGAACCATCACAATATGTATGTATGTATGTATGTATGTATGTATGTACGTACGTACATATGTATGTATGTAAATACGTACGTATGTATGTAGGGGGAGAGAGAATGGCTAGCTAGTGTACTCTTCAAAGTACGGATCCCTCTGTACTCTCGATGAGTTTATGAAATTCAAGAATTTTATCGACCGATCCAAACCATCGATTTTGTTCATCTCATCTAAATTTAGCTACCAACCAAGTTTCATAATTTTTTAAGTCTATTTATTGTTAGTTTCGCATTTTCAAAAATTAGCTTTTTTGGACGATCCACAAGTAATGAGAAGGATGATTTTCAAAAAATACAAAAAAAGTAAGAAAATTAAAAGTTACGAAACTTGGTTGGTAGCAACATTTCGATGAGATGAACAAGATTAACGTTTGGATCGGCCGATAAAATTCATAGATTTTATAAAATTGTCGGGAGTAAAGAGGAATTCGACGGAAACGACAACAGTGTGGGAAGAAGGGCTCGAGAGTTAGGCATACATTGCCTAAGTCTAGCGCTCGAAGATAATGTAAGGACTAATCTCTCTTGATGGCCTAATACATGCTATGGAGAGAGATTACTACGTCTCTCTCCGGCCAGTAACGAGGCCATCGAGAGAGGCTATGGTAACGGCCCATGGGCAACTACTCGTTTACTCTCTCTCGATGACCCATGGGACAAACGTTGAGAGAGATAGCACCAATGGCTCGAACCCCACGTGCCCTAGTCGGTTCTCTTGATGGCCTAGTGTACGACTATCAAGAGAAACACTGGAACCGCTCTGGCACTATGTGTGGTGGCACTCTCTTGAGGCTTCCTTCTTGAAGGTCGATTTTGAATGAATTGTGAAGAGAAATTTCTCTCTAGGTATTGCATTGACAACCCTCGAGGAAGCTGACCTTTCTTGGTAAATTATCCTAAGGCCATCGAGAGAGTGTCATCTCGAGGGCCCCTATTTGGCCCTCCACCGATGGTCACAACATCATCTTGTATTTTTTTTAAATAAATTAGAGCCAATATTGATGGTGTACAATCACCACGTGAGATTCTAATTAATTTATTTCGGACTCCATAAAGTCTGGAATTAACGATCCATCCAAAAGTGATCGTTTCCAATAAACTCCTCCAAGACGTTCTAGAGCGATGAACTAAGAACATGTGTGATATCATTACAAATGTCAATTATATATCATGGTACCCTTTACATCCAATTTTCCATGCTATCCTTGACATTTCATAACTATTTTCTAGATTTTATAATTATTATGGTTTTCTGAAGCTAAAATTGTAATTTCCACACCGTTACATAATGCATAAATCCAAAAATATTTAAATAAAAATTATGAAATAATGTATCACTGGTACTTTACCAAAATTATGGTATATCTCAATTTATTAAAGATTTTTTAAAATAGTTATATTTTTTATATTAAATTGAGAACATTTCATAAATATTGTGATCTAGACAAAATAAATAAATTAATCTCTCTTGACGACATATTTAATGTCCTCAAGAGTGCTCCCCTCCCGTGTGCGCCACGACTGAGCCACTTTATTAATGCCAATGTTGGGGTGCATCTCTCTCAACAACTGTCTGGTGGCCGTCGAGAGAGCATTTGATGCTACAAAAAAATTGCATGCACTATAGTTGAAAAGAATGTGATGACAGAGTGGTACGTGCGCGCTGGCGCTCACCCGCAAGGTCGCAGGCTCGAGTTCACTGCATCCCTTGCCATTCAGATTTTTAATCTTTCTCGACGGCCATTGCTCGGGCCATCAATCTCTCAGGCTAACAGGGTGCTAGCTCTTCTCTCCATGGCCATTTTGACGACCGCCAAGATTGACGGATGACATTCACACGCCGTCCATAGATAAAATGCTGATGGCAAGTCTTTCGACGACATATTCTTGGCCGTTGAGAGATGTGCACTATAGCGACGACGACAGATCGATCGTCGAGAGAGAGGTAGTACTCTTGACGGCTACGATCTAGCTATCGAAAGGCAGCCCGACCATCGAAACTATGTTTCCCGTCATGGCCGGTTGTGCTAGATCACTTTGCTAGATTAGGGATGGCAACGGGTCGGGTCCTGCCGGGTGGAGATGAACCCGACCCGAACCCGAAACCCGAAACTGACAACCCGACCCGAACCCGAAATTACATATGGGCACAAAACCGAACCCGAACCCGAACCCGCCGGGTACCCAAAACCCGGCGGGTTGCCCACGGGTTTGTGTCTTGCTATGATTGGCAAATGGCGGCAGTTGGGGAAGGATGGGATGGGAGGACTCACCCTGTGGGCTGTGGCCGAGTGGGAGAGGATGGGAGGACTCACCGTACAGACCAAAGCAGAAGCTGAGGGATTGCTGGAGGTCGTCGTAGCTGGATCCGTCCACCGCGAGGCCCGCTGTCATCGGATCCGACCTCCCCAGGACCCACCGCCGTCGTACCATCACGGGAGCGGCAGCAGCGATGGCGATGAGGGTGGTGGCGGGGGAGGAGGCGGGCGCACCGTGTACAGCTGCGGTGGCGCTCCGGAGGATTGGAGGAAGTAGGGGGAGGAGGTACTACTAGAAATATGCTTATTTATGACGGAATTATCGTGACATTTGAAATTGTTGTCACGAAAAGCTGACATTTTATGACGTTCGTTTACAACTCGTCATAGTTTGTATGAGGTGCCCCTAGCCCCAATAAAATTATGACGAAACATGATTTTTATCGTAAAACAATATAATAAATTGTCATAGAATGTCATACAATTAAGAAGAGGCAAAAGCGTAAGAGGAAGCAATGCAAGAGTTTAGAAAGAGGCAAGAGGAAAATGATGACTTCTTTGTCGCTCTCCTGGTCATTGCGGGTCAATCCCAACAGTGACTTAATGAATGTCAAGTGGTTTAAAGCTTGACATGACAAACTTATTTTGTTCTTATCCGGCACTAGCTAGTAGTGGTTCAATTATTGTATTGGAACTATCGATGGAATTCTATATGAACTAGTTAATATTTTGTGACTTAGTAAAAGTGTTGTATGTATTGCTCCAACTTATTTGTAATGTGTTTGTGATGTCCTATTTAATATATATGTGTGAATTGGTTTCTTAAAAAAAATGATGTGACATATATGATACATCACTCAACACCCTGGATGATGTTTCACTGGAGTGTTCAATGACGAAAATTCAGGTTGACCTGACATATTTTTATGACGATTTTTTCTGTCATACAAAATTAGAGCTGGCAGGCCAAAAGTCCTTTTTGTGACGATTTTGGGCTTTTCCATGACATTTTTAGATGCTTTCCGTGACGACTTTTTTCGTCACAAAAGGGATCTTTATCATGATGCATAAACAATTCGTCACAGAAAAGTTTATTTTCTATGACAAAAATTAACATTTTGTCACAAAAAATTTTCTGTGACGCACATACCATGACAAACCTGTTTTCGTCATAAGGTCGTCATAAAAAATCTACGATGACATTTTTGTCACTTATGATGACGAATGTATAATGTCATCAATAATCATTTTTCTAGTAGTATCAGAGGCTCGCTACCGCCGGATCCGGCCGTCCCAGAGGCCGCTACCGCCGGATCTGGCCGTCTCTGAGGAGGCGGCGTAGGGAGGAGAGGAATACGGCGCCGCCGCGAGGCGAGGCCGCAAGGAGGGCGGGGGGCTAGCCGGCTAGGACACGGGCGAGGCGATGGACTCACCCTGTGGGCTGTGGCCGAGTGGGAGAGGATTAGAGGGGGGCCTGAGCGGGAGCGGGCGAGCGCCTGAGTGAGGCCTGAGGGACAGAGGGAGTGAGGCCAGCGAGGGCGCGAGGTGAGGAGGGCATTGCCGCACTGGGCCGGGCGTCTGGGCCATTGGCCAGTTTGGTTCGGGGACCCACGGGTGCCCGTGGGCTGTTAGCTCCCCCCGCCCCCGACCCGCGAGTGATTCGGGGCCCCGACCCGCCAGACCCGTGGGGGCAAAACTAAACCCGAACCCGCCCCCATCGGGTGCAGAACCCACGGGCCCCCGCCCCCACGGGTCTGATTGCCATCCCTATGCTAGATGATATTTGTTGGACTGCTGTGACTTAAGGAAACCTATTCAGTGCATTCAGTTTATAATCTCTGGTCCAAGGCAGCATCCGTTGGAGCTTGGCTAGCCACAATAGAAGGCCTATACCGAGCATAAGTGCAAATTCTTTGTATCTCTTGCTCGATCATGGGAAGATCAACACAACTGGTATTCTTGTAAGAAAAGGATGGCTGCACAATCTCATGTGCGTGCCCCTTTACCTAACAAACCAGGAAACAAATCAATTGACCTCTGACTATCCAATAGAAAGAGGTCCTCCGCGCGGACGCTTCTCCCATGTCCGTCTCTCGGAAGTTAATGTTAGATCTTGGCGGTTGGATGCGGTTTGTCTTATTGGTCCATGCAATCGTAGGGATTTCAATAGGGTGGTCATCTCACCATCTGGAATATTTGAAAAAGAGAAATAGGCGTATTTTATCATGTGGCAAGTCTCCCTGTTGGAGACGTGGTAGTGAGAATTACAAAAGATGTTCTTTAATTATGAGGCTGAAATGCCAACCATGTAACAATTGAGTAGTCGTGTGGGTCTACCTTTTACGTAAAAAATGACTTTTTAAAATAAGATAGTAGAGTGCCTACTTCATATTGAAGAAAAATAAATACACTGATCTAGCAACCTTTAGGGCTCGTTTGGAAACCTCTTTCCCGGCCGGGATCCCGGCCTGATCCCGGGGACGGAATCCCGCGCGGGAAATTTCCGCGGGGGCAATCGCGAGGGCATTTGGCAACGCCATCACCCCGAGGAAATTTGGCCCTACCCCGTCGAATCCCCGGGGAAATCCTCCGCAGCTGCGGAGGCGCTGATTTTTTCCTCGTCTCTCTCGCGACTCGCTCGCTCCCCCTCCCTACCGACTCGCTCGCCGTGCCTCTGGCTCCCTCTGTCCCCCTCCGCCGCCTCCTCCGCCTATCTCTCCACCTTCACCTCCAGCCCCCTCCGCCCCCGCCTTCGGCGAGCTCTAGATCTGTGAGGCCTCAACCCTCCGCCGCCCCTGCCTCCGACCGCCGCACCGGAGCCGCCCTGGAGCTGCCGCGCTTGCCCACCGGAGCCACTGAGCCCGCTGCGTCCTCAGCGGCCACTTCGACTCGGCCGTCGTGCACGACGGCGATGGAGCCCAACGGTGCGCGGGAAGCCGGCGGTGAGGCTGAGGGTGGAGACGGCGGAGGCACGGCGATGGCCAGCGAAGGCTCGGGAAGGGAGAGGTAGAGGAATGGAGTAGAAAGGGAAACGGCGACCCAAGCTCCTAGCTTTCTTGGCGCTGCAGGTTGGTGGCTGCTCGGAGTGGCGTTGGGTTGGGGGAGACGAAGTGGAGGCGACCGAATGGAGTAGAAAGGGATTTTTGGAAGGATGGGGATTAGGGAAGAAGGAAGGGGGATGGAGCAGGGAAATTAAAATGGCACAAGAATCCCTCTACGGGATTTTTTACCCAGGGTTATTTCCCCCCTGCAGCCAAACAAGCCCTTAGAGGGCTTCTGTCACCTACCACCACCCATGCAGCTTGGTGGATGCAGCATGAACGATATATTCCCCGGGAGCCACCAAATACTTTTCATAAATATCTAGCGTATAGCAGGCGGATAAACAGAACAAATCTTGCGTTACCATCATGCTTCGAAAATCTGCAGAAGATCCAAGAAACTACAACAGCATAGGCTCATGCCATAGTCGCGGCAGTGGCCCTTTGCCTCTTGGACCCTTGGTACCCTCCAAATGACCAAATTGTTATCGAACCAAAAAAATTTGTTGAATTCCGATGATAGCTAACCCAAAAAATTCATTGTAGAACCAATTTCTAGAAAAAAATTAATCAATTAATAAAAAAGAAAGTTGAAATGTCTATATTGTAGACTTGTCGATCTCTGGTGCAATCGCTTGCATTTCTTGCTCGAGCGCAGTCACCCTACTAGAGAATGGGCCTTCAGTCCCGGTTCGGAACGGGCTTCAATCCCGGTATCCGAACCAGGACAGTGCTGGGCATCAGTCCAGGTTACGCAAACCGGGACTGAAGTGTGCGCCGCAGATGGGCAGTTTCTGTCCGTCCCGGTTGTAACAACAAACCGGGACTAAGCTGTGCGTGCCAAATACACGTGGCTACAAATGGGGCGGCCGTTGGGTAGTCTATTGGTCCCGGTTGGTTGCTCCAACTGGGACTGATTGTATAATACACATGGCGCCGCAGCTAGACGGCTTCTATCAGTCCCGGTTGTATAGACAAACCGGGACTGAAGTGCGCGTGCTAATTACACGTGGCTACACATAGGACGGTCGCTGGTAAGTCTGTTGGTCCCGGTTGGTTGCTCCAACCGAAACTGAGTACATACAGTGTATTTTTTATTGGTAAATGTAATTTTATTTTATATTTTGACCCCTGTCTGTGAGTCACAATTAACTAACCACATATAACACAATTAATCATGCACAACTAGTTGATACCTAAAATCGAAAGAACATTTAATAAACTTTAAATTAAAACAAATCATACAATGTACATACATACATACACAAGTATCATACAATGTACACAAGTACACATACACTTTTATCGGGATCTTTTACGTGCATCACTCCTCGAAGATTGGCTGGTATATTTCGAAGGCTCTGGAATCTTATTAATAAAAGGGTGGTGATGCTCGCCCCTCGGATTTATGCACTCGTCTAAATGGAAGCCGACGATTTGTTCTTGAATTGTTTTGACACGCATCGGCGAGAGTTTCGGACCTTTTTCCAAACTTTTTTTTTTTTTGCCAATTTTACGGAAATCTATCATTAAATAAGGAATTAACTTATCAATCTTTAAAACTATAGAAAATGTCAGAAGTATCTAGTTAGGCGTTATTAAGACAACAATTATATATATATTACTCACCCTAAAACATGCATTTTTTTTCTTTTGTACTCAGTGGCGCACCCGATGAAGTTGTGTATCATCTCGCACACATAGCATCCGCATAATTTGTTTCCATATGGCTGATGCAAGACCTGTGGTGGAAGAGTTCAAATCGTGAAATAGATGCATGGAAATTACATTAACTAACTAAAAAATCGTAATATGATATACAATTATACATACATACTTAGCGAGATACAACTCGAAACGCGTCTTAAATGTTCTCGCGGTTTTCTTACAAAACGTTGCGAATGCACTGCACATTTGATTACAAGTTATATAGAACTGTGTTGGCCAGCGTCTGAGATATTGTGCTCCATCTGTTCTTTTTCATTCCGTGTAATCTCTACTTCACCATGCTTAATTGGTCCAACAGGTATAATTTTTTATAAAATCTTTTGAGACCAAGTGAAAATGAATTTGCTCAGCGTTTGCCCACTCATTTTAATTCTTGCAATCAATACATGGGCAACATATATAGTCTAAGATAATATTGGCATCGACATGACGAATAAAAGTTTCCAAACCCTCCACGAACTGCGAGGAACATCGGTCCATGTACATCCATCGCCGATCCATCAACATTAGTATATCAAAAACACAAATTGATACCATACAAACAAGCATGATTTAATAGTACACATACAAACATGATTCAATATTGATCTTAGTATCTAAATCTCCCGTACGAAAATTTACATTTATCTAAAAACACAAACAAAGGTCGTTGGCATTCACGGTTGCGCCAGTGGCGTGCGACGCTGGCGGTGGGATGGGGGTGGGACTAGAAGGACGATGCAATGCCGGTGGATAAATATATATACCTCAGCAGCGGCGTGGCCAAGGAGGCGCTGACAAAGCGGCCCTCGCGCGGCGACGACGAGAGTGGCTACCGTCTCCTCTCTCAGCTCTGATCAACGGCGCGATCGGGGAGGTGTTGACGACGCGGCCGGCGCGGCGACACGAGCGCAACTCCGATCCCCTTTCAGCCGAGCTCCCTTAGCGCGGTGAAGAGAGACTTGGTTCCGCTCCCCACTCCTCAGCAGCTCCTTACTCAGCGTGGCCACGAATGGCTCTGGTCTCCGCTCCTTCCTCAGCGCCGCATGGCAACTCCCTCTCTCAGCGCGGCTCTCCTCGTGGACGCGGAGCCCAATATCAGTCCCGGTTGGTAACACCAACCGGGCCTTTTGTGACTGAAAAAATGCGCGCCAACCCAATATTAGTCCTAGTTTGTAACACCAACCGGGACTGATACACCCCTTCTGCCATCTGTCGCACGAGGCGACCTATCGGTCCCGGTTGGTGGTACCAACCGGGCCTGAATGGTGCCCTGCGGCCTCGCTGCCGTTGAACCAGGAATGATGTGCTGGGATAGAAGCCCCGATCTCTAGTAGCGTCACTT
The DNA here is from genome assembly GCA_005191435.1 of Raddia distichophylla. NCBI lineage: Eukaryota > Viridiplantae > Streptophyta > Magnoliopsida > Poales > Poaceae > Raddia > Raddia distichophylla. Next base: position 334,399 of record SPJY01034796.1, on the reverse strand, counting down.
GCCAAGCAATTTGATTAAAGAGGAAACAATCAGCAAACAAGCCATTTGTTCCTTGCATGGTCTATCTACTCATTGCATGCTCGCTACAACATACACCACTTTCTTAAAAAAAAAACTCATACACCATATTTTAATAATAGAGATATATAGAATTTGCCACTAGATTAACACATTGTTTAGCGCTAAGTAGATTTGCATGCATGGATCAGTCATTAATGAATGGAGCATCAAGTCTTGACTTTTTGCGCACTGGTTGTACAAGAACAATACATTTATATGCAGCAACATATTCATTCATTTCATTAAAAAAATAAGTTGAACAAAAAGATTGGTACTAAAAAACAATACAAAATAGGTTTTTACAATATATGCATAAAATTTTCATTATCATACTGAAAATTCTTAACTGATTAACTGAAAAAATAGATAGACTCGGCACAAAACACCCAAATGCAAGCGCGCCCGTATCATAGCAAAACCGCTATATCTATGAAGTTTTTATGCTGATATCAAGCAACTAAATCTTCATCATTGAACTAAATGAAAAAATAATATAGACCAGTCGGAAAAACATATTGTCTGCTCGAAGCCGAAAAGGCAGGTGAATCCATTTTAACAATTCCGTCGAGCAATGCTAGCTGCCTCTTCACGTCACTGCGTCCTAGCTAACAGTAAGACATTAGCCATTAGCCAGCGCTCCCAGCTGATCAGTGATCTGCATGCATGGCCGCGGCCAGCCCGGCCGGCCACCGCGAGCGCGCGGGCACGGGCGCGACCCTTCCGGGTTCTCAGGAGGCGCGACGGCGAGCACGTGGCCGGGAATCGCAGGTGAACGTGCGTCACACGCTCGGGGGGAGTGTCCCCGCCGCTAGCTTGTGTCTTGGCGCGCGGATCGGGACGAAGAGGCTGGAGTTCATTCCGGGTGCAGCTTGATATGCCTATAAATCCACTGGATGGAACCTGGGCGGCTTGGCGCACGGGACGGGAGAGAGCGACCGGCGGCCGGGGGCGGACAGGGATGGCTTTCCGGCGACGGCGACAAGGTTGGAACCATGCTCTCGTCGAGGATTTGCGGTTGACGGCCGATTGAGGCTCGTATGTAAGTATGTAACTAGGGCTTGGGGATCGAGAGCAGATCCAGACGCGATGTAGTATGTTATATTTGCAATAATATATTCTAGCTAATGCATGGTTGCAAATGAAAATGCAGAACAACGAAATTAAAAACTTAACATCAGAACTAAGATAAATGGAATTAGTATCAGGATATAAACAACTGATCACATCATGTTATCTTTGGGAGGGTACAATTTTCCATGTCAATCGAAGAAAAAAATCTACCGGTGCATGTGTATGGAGATCTAAGATATAACGAGATCAGGAAGGTGTTCCGCAATTGCACAGCGAGACCTTATATTTGATATGTACTCTTTTTCTAATCTCGTATATGATGTGAACTCCTTTTAATTGCTTCAATTTTATTATAGTAGCGGATATGGGATATTCTTCTAATATAAGCTGTTATAATTTGACCCACAATAATCGAGCATGTTGTTCCGTGTGTTTACACGACTAGATTTATTAATTTCAATCCTTTAATTTGATGTAGACATTTATTCTTATTATTGTCTTATTTTTAACCGATATAAATCTTTTCTTTTATTTTGACATATACTCTTATTTCTATAATTTCTAAATCTGAATTTTATTATTTTTTTAGCCACCGTCCTTCCTTCTCCATGTTCCATGTGCTCCGAATGCCACTGTTGGGTATCCCTCCACATAGAGACTAAACTTTCAGCCCAACAAAGCCCAAAGAATCCTGTTCATTGATCCTCTTTGGCTCTTTGCAATGGATGGTTGAGATGCTCTCAGAAAAAAAGAAGAAAACCCTAGCCACTATTCCCAATTCTGTGAGAGCCTTTACTGCTGTGTTCTGCAGCCACCAAGGGTGAAGGAGAGAGCAGCTCTACATCCACCACAGTGAGAGAGAGTGAAGGAGAAGAAGAGGTGTTGTCCAGATCAGTTTTATGCGTACAATCTTCATCAAGCAAGCAATCAAAGGGGCAAATATGGTTGGATTGTCACCAAACTTGGTGAGTGTGTTTCTCACTTGTTGCTCTCAGATTTGTGAGGTTGTCTTGATGATTGGATCAGTGGACAACCTGATTTGAGAGAGGTTTAGTGAGTTCAGTTTCAGCAAGTTCAGATTTGCGCAGCCTTGGGAGCTGATTTGTTTGAGGGGTCAAACGATGTCCATTTGGTCTGAAATTTGGACAGCATATTAAGGACTCATTGAGATAAATTCCTACCAAGTTTCAAGTGCTTTGTACTTGTGGTTTGTGAGAAATGAACTGATTACTGAAGGGGACAGCAGTGGTACTATGTTTTCGCACATTATGTTCACCCTCTTTTAGCTCTTGCTGTGTGTGTGTGATGTTGCTGCAAAATCCAAGTTTGTAACTTGCAGATGATGGTGTTGCTATGTAATCTCTAGAAGTTTTAGAGAGGACTCCATTTATACCCATTATTGATAATAATTTCACCTTGAGAAGGTTTTTCCACGTAAATCATTGTGTCATTGTGCATGTAAGCTATCCTTATTGTTTGTCGCAAGATCAATGGGTTAAAAGTGTGCTAAATGGTGCCTCTTATCCTATCAGCTGCATCCACATTGGGTCATAACAAAATGAGCTACCTCTCAAGGGTTGTCCCAATAGCGAATAGCTAACCGCCAGCTAGCCAACCATGCATGTCAACGTCCAAGGCATGGGGCACCCTCCCCTCTATTTTGTTGTGTCTCGGGTAGGTATAGAGAGAGAGGGAGATAGAGGTGTTTAGAGACGGCGGTGAGCTAGGGTAGCGGCAAACGAGATCACTGGGACCAAAAGGTTGGGCCCGATGAGCTACTCGAGATTGGATCAAGCTTGACACAAGCTCGGATCAAGCTCAAAATTTAAACTAGCTGATCTCGTGTCTGGCCCTGAGCTCGAGTCTAGTTGTAGTCAAGCCAAGCTCAAGCTCGATCTCGAGCCTTCGTCGAGCCTAGACAAACATCACTGCACCAGCTATCCCTCTCTCTAAATCAACTAGTTCAACCAATTAGACCCGAGTTTGAGCTTGGAGTCGAGCCCAATCAAGCTTATATTTATATAGCATTATCTTCTTCTATAAAACAGTATTAACCCTTCTTCAAGCTAAATCGGGCCGATCTCGAGAGTCAAGCCTAACCGAGCTTCCATGGAACTCATCTCGAGCTTGACCCTAAACTCAGTGTTGATTCAAGCCGAAGCCGAGCCTAAGCAAGCTCGAGTTTTGACAGTCTAAGCTCGCTCAGAATTGGCTTGAGTCCACCCCTAGCCGAGAGGGTGGCGGTGGGGCCATGCCTAGCAGGTCTAGGGAAAAATTGTCAACCACATGGAAGAAATATATTAGCACAACAAATAGTATTTTAGCCGAAGGAGACAAAAGGTGAGAAAAAGGAATTAATTAGATCCTAAAATGGTTGGCTAGCTTCCGAGTGTAGCTGCTCGTTAGATTTGGAAAGTAACTTGCTGGTCCCGAAACCGACAAAGGACTATACGGAGCTACCGAGCTAAAGGGTGAGAGATAGAGAGCACATGTGGTTGCTGTGTGGAATTCCATGTCAAATGAAAAATATCTGTATGGGTGTTATGACAGTGAAAACCATTTGTAAAAACTATTTTGATCGGTTAAATGATCATTTTGATCTGATCAAAACCCGCTGTTTTTCAATCGATGTTCAATGCTCCTGAAATTGGATTGAATTTTTGAATCAATTGTTACAAGAAAAGGTTACCTCCAGTTCTAGGAACTCTCTTTAGGTGGGCATATAATTATACATATATGGAAAATTAAGAGGAACAACAATATCTTCTTGAAAGGCCTACACACGCATTCAAATTTAAAATATATATGAACGAATACTACTTACAGAAATACTCATCTTTACCTCCTCATCACAGGCAGGGGCGGCAAAAACCGCCAGTGATGAGGCCGACCCCGACCGACCCTGCGCTTAACCTCCAAATAAACCATCAGTGATAACAACCGCTCGTGACACTTTCATTGGCGGGTACATAAACGGTTTGCTATTGACAGGGTAACATATCACTGGCAGTTCTGTTAAAAAAACCTCCAGTAATATTTTCACTAGTATCACTAGCAGTTCCATAATCAAACTGTTAGTGATAGCGTATTATCATGGGTGGTTCTAGACAAGAACCGCTAGTGCTACAATTTTAACAGATTTTTTATATCTTTAAAATTTCATTACTTATTCATATGAGTTTGGATGAAAAACTTTATATGTAAATTGTAGCTCTTGGGAATCAACTTTGTAATTAATATATTTTCCATTTGGATCAATTTAGATGCTTAAATATTCGTTAAAAGTTAAAAGAATTATAATTTTTCAAATGAAGTCGGATTGAAACATTATTTACTATTTACATGAAAATTGTAGCTCTTGAGATGATCTTTTTTCATTTAATGACATTTACATAATAAAAATTTTAATTGAAAATTTATAAAACAAATTTTAAATGGCATGCATATCCTACACATGTCAGGAAAATGTGAATGGGTGAGCTGCTAAGGAGGGGAGGGCAAGAGTTAGAAGGTCTTGAGTTTTAATCCCTTGGTATGGCATGTTAGATTTTGCGCGGAAAAGGATACTACGGGTGCTTACATGGTAGACTGGTAGTAGACGGTGTGGGGTGCCGAGGTTCCATTAAAATACTTTTTAATCATTTTTTTAAGGGGGCGACTCTGGGACGGACGTCCGTTCGAGCGTCATCCGATCGGACGCCGCGGCCCAGCCCATCAATTCCTTTACACGCGCGAGCAGCATAAGGCTTCCAACGGCCAGCGTGCACAGTGCGCGAGCTGCATGCATGCGGAAGACACAGCGCACTCTTCTCTGTCCTTTTTGCATGCGTGACGTAAGGCGACGTCAGCAAAGATTTCTTCTTTTCGTTTTTCTTTAAACAGCGATTACTTTTGACTGGTAGCTTCAATGGACAAACCGTTTTCACCAACGTGTTCCTGACATTTTTACGAACAAAGCAAGATCCATGTTGCTATATAAAAATTTCTTGAAACAATTTGCATATACTATGTAACAATTATTTTGGCCTGTTGGAACAATACGTCTAATCTGATGGAACATCTTGGTATTTGGTCTGCTGGAACAAATGTACTAAACCCATTTGGAACAAAAATACATCTAGTCTAATGGAACAAACTAGTATACCTTAAAATTTTCTGTTCATATTTTCCAAAAAAAATTTGAAATCAATTGACTACTGGAACATATGTATGGAACAATATGTTGACATGTTGGAACAAAAAAAATTGACTACTGGAACATAAATGTTAGCTTACTGGAACAAATATGCTGACATGTTGGACCAAGAAAAGTAGGCTATTGAAACAGAAATGTTGGATTGTCGGAACAATTAAAATATCCTATTGGAACAGTACTACGTCTAATCTGATGGAACATTTGGGGACAAAAAAACACACACTGCTGGAACAAAAAAAAATTGATGGAACAACAGGTTATACATGTGGGACAAAAAACACACACTAATGGAACAAAAAAATGATGGAACGGCGTGTTATATGGATGGAACAAAAAACATACTGTTGAAACAAAAAATGATGGAACAACAGGTTATATATATGGGACAAAAAATACACACTGCTGAAACAAAAAAATAAATGATGGAACAACATGTTATACATGTGGTTGCCTTCTGGAACAAATAAGGTTTTGCCTACTGGAACGATAAAGTTTACTTACTGGAACAATAAAGTTTACCTACTGGAACAATAAAGTTTGTCTGTTGGAACAATGAGTCTAGTCTCTCGGAACAATCTATCTTGCCTGCTGGAGCAATGAGTCTAGCCTCTCCGAACAATCAAACTTGCCTGCTGGAACAACTTTTATAACTATTGAAACAATGTATTTGGTCTGCTGGAACAATAGGCTAACCCAATTGAAACAATATGTCTAGTCTGATGGACCACAAGTTGTATACCTACTGGAACAATCTATAATGCTTGCTGGAACAATGATTATAGCCTCCTGGAACAATCCGTTTTGCTTGATGGAACAATTGTACCAATAAAAAATAAAAATTCAAAAAAAGAAAAAAAAAGTATTTAAAATGAGTTCATTCGGAATTTAGATGAATTATGAAATTTGTTCTATACAATTTGGACTCCGAATGAAAAGGATACAAAATTGAGAAAAAGAAAATAACAAAAAATGAAATGCACGGTGGAGCAACTAGCTAGCTCTGGGCAACACACGCGCATGGGGCAAAGCTAGCTAGCTCTGGCAAGCAACGCGCCGTGGGCCTGGGCCGGAGCGTCCGAGCGTATGGACGTTCAATTCTAAGCATTTCCCTTTTTTTAACCATCCAAAACTGAGATATGAAACAGCCCTCATCACTAGTGATTCCCTCCTAGTACCGTCAGCGATAAATACTATTATTGGCGGTTTCGGAACCGTCAATGATAATACTCGATCATCAGTTTGATATAATCACTTGTGGTTCAAAAAATCGATAGTGATAATAACTTGAACTATCAGTGATAATCTTTGATTATCAATGTCACATAATCGCTGGTGGTTCAAAAAACCGACAATAATGATAATTTCGAACCAGCAGTGATAACGTTTTCCAGTACAGTAGAATGTTTCAGCCCCGGTGGCCCTTGCCCTATTTGTGCCGATGAATGTGACCCTTATTATGAACTTGTGTGATCCTAGATAAATTGGGTTTTCTGGCCAATTCCTTTTCTAGTTAGCCCACGATATTTTCGTTATAGCTAGATACTTGTATACTTCTTTCCACGAGGGAAGATACATGCCTATAAATGTACGCCACTGAATACTGATATGTCTGACGATGACGCTTTTGGTCGAGACTCGAGAACACAATACGTGATCTCAGTTGATCTTCTCTGCGCTGCACAAGACAAGACGTGACAGCAGGATTTACCTATAGGCTATAGCATGGCAGCATCCCCACGGGAAATTCTAGCCAGTAAAAAGGAGGTTCCAGCCCACGGGGGCTCATGCACCACTCGGACGTGTCGACCAGAACCGACGACGAGGGAGGAGGCGGATAATAACAACGCTTGGCTAGCTTGTCAAAGAAAACGAGGCAGCGCAAGTGCGCAGCATCTTTCCTTTGATCCCCAGTTCCCCACGTTTTGCAGCCACGCATGCCCTCCTGTTCCCTTCCGTAGTTCCGTTCCCGACGAATATCCCCTCACGCGGCCGTTTTCACGAGCCCCCGAGGCAAGGCGCGCGCACGTACTGACGCAGAGTGCGTACTAGGCCAGGGTGAAACCAACACGGTGAACCGTCGTCGTCCACCCCAGCTCCCAAGTGGCCAAGTCCTCCTCCCAGCTCGCGTTTGCATTGCACGTGCGGCGCAGAGCAGCGCGCGGGAACTAGCGGCGCGGAGCGGCGCGGCTCTTGGGCGCGCGGCAAGCCGGCAAGGGCAAGCAAGCGCGTCCGCGCGGGCACCGGGCACGCACATGGTGATGCCGAGGCCGCGGGCGCGCGCGGAGCCCCCACCGGCCAGCGGCAGATAGCTAGCAGCGTAGCTAGGCCGGCACGCGAGGCGCGGTGCCCCGCTCGCCACTTCTCAGCCCGTGGGAAGGGCGCGTCCCACGCTGCGCTCGGCCCGCCGCTGGACCGGACCGGGACCTGCGAAGATGCCGCGCAGCCGGCGGGGTTTGGCTGGTTTGGTTTGGTTTGGTCGTAAACGACGACGGGCTTGGGTTGGTTGGATTGGATTCCCACTGGGCAGCGCGGGTTGGAGAATCTGTGGTCCGGCGCATGCGGCTTGCCGGTGCGGTGCGGGCGTGCGGCTCAGGATTTCTGGGTGGTTTTGCCGTGAATCTTGCCGCTTTTTGGCGCTTTTGTGGTGCGTGTGTGAGGCGGCTGGCCGGCCGGCCGGGCCAGCGCTACTGGCCTACTGCCCACGGACTAGTTTAAGTTTGGAGAAAAAAACTCCCTTAGCTGAAGAACCATCCATGCCTCACGTAACCATCACGTAGAGCTTATTTCGTCTACGTCATTGACGAAAACTTTTCTCCTGTTTTCGTTTAAACTACAAACACTAAAAAAACCTTCACCTATCAACTATATATATAAAACAGAATAAAACGAAACGAAGTCATCATATTAATCCTATTATATTGCGACCAGATTATGCGAGATCACGTGATGTGATGAGTATTTGACAAGTTTAAAAGTATGAATGGAGTCATCAGACGCTGGCATCGGACACTGTTTGGAGGCATCGCGAGGGTGGTGCGGGACACCAATGTTGACCGATGAGTTTCTGTGGGTGGTGTATTTTTTTCTGGCCTCTCTGTGGTTCATCGAACACTGTTCGTGGCCACTGGACAGGGTCTGGTGGATTAAGTTTCTAGGGGTCATTTTACATTTTTGTTAGGTGTTCTCTGGACGCTGTCTGCTCCGGCCAAACTACACATTTCACAGTATTTTGTGTTTTTGAGGATCTTCCAGCGCTTAGATTGAACACGAAAGTTGTAAGTAATTTTGATACGCATCTTTTTATTTAGAAAACCTTTTCATCAGAGCAATGGTTGGTTTTATATGATTTTTGAAAGTCTCGGTGGTGCAATGAAATGTTATCAGTGTCTGGTCATCATTGGTACCTTGTCTTATTTTGCATTTTTTGGATCTTAAAAATGCTCAAATGAAAAACATGTCTGCATGAACTTTGTAGCGAATTTTGAGACACATATTTTTCATTAAAAAAACTTTTTCATCCAGGAAACGGTTGATTTTATATGGTTTTTGGAAGTCGATGTGGTCAATTGAGAAGTGTCTTGGTCCCCACCGGACAGATCCGATGGGCGTTCGGACGGCTTCCGGTGGAGGCCCAATTTCATGGTTCTGGTCCTATTTCTTTCTGGTGCCTTTTGGCTTGAGCTTCCGAGTGATTTTTTAGGGGTTGTGCGAGTGTTTTGGTACTAATTTGGATCAAGTTGAAAGACACCTAGGTCCGGAACGAGTTTGTTGGCTTTGGTGCCGGTAGGTGCATAGGTGGCAGTTGATTCTTTGCCCAAGAGTCAAGTTACTAGTTAGTTCTATGGGACATGGACGGGTGAGGGCTCTGTGGAAAGGTTTGAGGCCATGAGCACATGGCGGTGGATGTGCGGGTGCTTTGAGGCGAAGGAATCGAGGAGTGGTTGGCTTCACATCAAGATTCATGCATGTGTGAGTTAAAACCAGGTTGTTGAGTGGGTTTTGGGTTAGCCCATGTTAAGAACCGAAAAGGGCAAGTGTTAAATGGGGAGTATAAAAGGGTTTTAGCTAAGAGAGGAGTGGTTATCCCTCCACTTTTGGTGGATTTTTGTCTTGTCTTGTAAGAGAAGGAGAGGGAGAGAGAGCAAGGGTTTGGAGTTGGAGAAAAGATTGTACCTTGACGCACAATCATTCAAGGGTAATCATTCATCATTAATCATCAATGTTTATTCATCCGTTGCCTCTAGATTTCGTGCTCCCTCGTATGCTTGTGTTATTGACCTTGTTTTGGCTATTTTGGCTTGTTCTTGGCTTAGTTTTGGGCGTGAGATGAAACTGTGATTTAAGCCCCTTATTCTCATGGATCAGTCACAAGGCATGTAGGATTATATCTAGAACTATTTCCTAGTGCAAGTCATGAATCGTGGTTTGGATTTGAATTTTTTTGTTTGCTCGATTATGTGACCTAGCTACGGTAAATTGTGAAAAGTGGTACTTTGGCTATTCTAGGGCGCTTTGGTTCAAATTTGAGCTTTATGCATCGTGCCAACACATGAGAATCATTGGTTTTGGTTAGGATTTTCCACTACACGTCAAAGTCCAATTCTTACTCTTGCTAAATATCTAGTTAGTTGAGACAAGAATTGAAGAGTAAAAAGAGGTACATTGGGAGATAAAGAAGGTGTCAAAATTAATTTGGCTTACATTTACCCCCTTTAGTCATCGGTCCGGTTCTACAGATTATAAGTTTATAACGGTGCATATCTAATGGAATTATATATGGGCCATATGTAATTATGTATATTTATAGAATCTAATCTACTACATATACCCCTAAAAAAGGACTTCCAAGATTCTGCGGCATACGGATTGGATTTGATCACGGGCAACAAATATTAGATGAATAATAGAAACGTCTATACCATCTTTTTTTACGTAGGCATACGAATTGGGTCTGATCACCGTACGGCAACTAACTCATTAGACGACTGATAGAAATATCTATACCATCATTTTTTTTTTTGCGTACCATGAAAAAAGAGATTTTGCACGTAGGATTTGATCTTCACGGCTGGATGCAAATCCGACGGTGAGTTCTCTCATGTGGCGCATGCAAATCTACGCAACTACTAGCATCGAAACTCGAAAGCAGCATACACATGCTTTGTAGATCAAGTCACACCACCAAACCTAATGATTAGAAAGAGTCAAAGAGGCATGATCCATTGATCCAAGCTACTAGTAGTAACTAGTGGCTAAGATGCACAAACTTGATTAAAACTGCGCACACAACTCATTCGAAAATCAGGGACACGGAAGTACAGAGCCCTTGGCCGGGGAGCCGAAGAGCGGAGGAGCACATCAGCACGTCAAAGCTTTGCGATGTCGCATGTGCGCGTGGTCCCTGCCTGCACGGCGAATCGATGATAGATTCCCCATCCCATTGGTCGGAGATACGCCTACTTTCCGCCAGCGGCGCGTCCACTGGCCTACTGGCCGTAGAAAAAGCTCCCGAGCTGCGGGGATTCCTTGCTATTCAGATTCAGAGCGAAATTAAGCCAACATGTAGTTAAACTCCAAAGGGGATCAAACCGAGCGAGGGTTATCGATCCGTCAACTAAAGGATCAATGCATGTCTATGCTGCTAGGATGATGTCAAAACTTACTGAATCCAGTTCCAAAGTATCTCTATGTTGTGGAAACGTTTTTCCTCTTAGCTCGTTTATAATAAAATATTACAATACTCAGTACGTCTATACGTGATTTCAAGCTAGAGTAGATTAATTGTAAGCTGGACACATATTTATACCTTCAATATTGCTATTGTTATGTTGAGTATCATGGCATTTTTTTCTTGATATGTTTTTTTATATTCTCTCTTGTTCTGAGATATAGCTTGATTTTTTCACTAGCAGGTGTACCGAAATTTTTGCATGGATCTTTTTTTTTATATTCTCTCTTGTTCTGAAATATAGCTTAAGGGTCTGTTTGGCAACAAAGTTTTTTAAAACTATGGTTTTGTAATACCATGGTTTGTGTTTTGCTATAACCATGAAATACTATGATTTTTCAATACCATGGTTTGCTAGCATAAGTGAGAAAACTTTAGATTCGAGTAGAGTCTACAATACTCCAAAAATACCATGGTATTGCCAATACTATGGTTTTCAAAACAAAGTTTTTGGTGTTGCTTCCAAACAGCTCATGGTCTAAAATACCATGGTATTTGAGAATACCATGGTTTTGCATAGAAACTATAAAAATACTTCACTTCCAAATAGGGCGTTATAATTTTTTCACTAGCTGGTGTATACCGAAATTTTTGCATGGATCAGGGGTCTTGTTCAGTGGGTCGTCAGTACTCGTCACTACAGATTCCACAATCCTACTTATGTTTAAAGGCAGCTCTTTATATTGCGTGCTAAATTCAACGGCAATGAACGTTATAATTTTGACGAGCCGCTACAGTACTCGTCATGAAGCATGCATGCGCATGTACATTATTAATTGTTAATTTCCTACTTCAGCGTCCTTTTTTTATGGGATCAGCAGCATTGTCTCGATCAATTAAGGGCAAGAGGGATGAAACAGTGTTAAGTGATTTGAAAAGGGAGAGAGATCCGCCGTGTCTGGCTATAATCAAGAGGATTCACTACAGGAGGTGGCAACAGTATCGACGGCTAAAACCGTCGATAAAAATAGAGCAACCGTCGGGACTGTTAGACGCCGTCACGCCACGCAACCTCTCCGTGGGCCTTCCCCAAGCTAACTCGATGGCTGTTTTGTGGGCCGTCGATACTGACCCCTGGTTTGCGTTGTATCGACGGCTTATTTTTGGCCGTCGAGACTAAGTTACATGTATCGACGGCTAATGTTTGGCCGTCGATTCAGTACTTGGCAGTCGAATCTATTTTCGTTTCCTGTAGTGATTCAACATCGCCTCTGACGGTCAACTGGTCACTAGTCTACAGGCCTGTTGGCTGGGGTGCCCTAGGTGTCCCCGACCTGCACCTCTTCTCAAGAGCCCTACACCTACATCGGCTTTAGCAAGCGAAAAATCTACCTCCAGACCTTGGAACAACACGAACGCGTCGAACATGCCGAGTGACCACTCTATGTTGCGGATGACCACCATCATCTCCATTGGCGATGGCTCTTCAGTCAGTTTCTAGCACAACAACTAGATGCAAGGTCAGGCTCCCCTGGAAATCGCCCCCCTCCCCCCGCCTCTTCCACATCTTCGCCCTTAAGAACATGTCCCTTTTTGATGTTTTGCATGATGGCAACTGGATTATGGATCTATGACCCCACTTCATTTCACCACTCCTAACGGCTTTCATAAGGCTCTCAAGCGTGATCGCCTCTATGCATCTTGTCCCGAGGGATTAGGTGGCATGGCATTTCTCTGGTGATGGTGGGTTCTCAGTCAAGTTAGTCTATGCTTTTCAATGTGCCGGCAATACAAGCAACTTCCTAAACCCATCATCTCCAAAGCCTAGGCCCCTCGAACTGCAAATTCTTTGCCTGGTTGATCCTGCACGACAAGATTCTGATAGCTGATGCCCTTCTTTGCCAATAACTGTCAAACTACTACTTCTGCCCCTTGTGCTACCTCAACCTCGAGTCCATAACGCACTTGCTCCTCGAGTGCCTATTCAACATCTACATTTGGTGAGGTGCATCTTGGACGAACACCAGCGTTTTCAACCCTGCCAATTGGGCCAATGGCTCGTGCTTCTCTAGGTGGCGGTTGGACGACATCTTGCACCCCTTACCTTTAGGTCTCTCTGAATGTGCCAACTCCATTATCCTAGGGGTTATTTGGAACCTCTGGCTGAAGAGAAACTCAAAAAATTTCTGACAATCCGAGTATGTTAGATTCCATTAAATACAACTTCCGTACATGGGAGTCAACCGACGAAATTCTTGAGTGCGTAAATTAGTGGTCTATAGCCCTTTTTCCATTGGTGAAGGCAACTCTCTTGTCTTTTACTAAAAAAAAAGGAAAGAGGAATCCCATATGGCCTAGCTAATGGAGGAATCCCATATGGCCTAGCTAATGGCTACTCCATGAAGGACAATTATCTAGTAATTACTACACTCTCCACATTATTGAAAACAAAATTTTTAACATCCAATCACATTGCTTTGGACCCTTGATCTGCTTTGGTCTAGAGACCTACTGTAACTCTTTGATAAAATTGGTCCCATGACACTAAACTTGATAGCTTTGCTAATTAACATTACAAATTTCTCTTTGATATATGTCATTCTAACAGGCAATAACATGTTGCATGTTTGGAGTGGCTGAGCTGAATGAATAAGTTGGTTGGATTGTAGTGAGTTGAATGTTATGATAGACTTTGAAAGGTTTTAAAATCTGCTTCTCGAAACTAACCCACATTGTTTATGATATTTCTTAAGAGCTTTTAGAGGGCTTCATGGTTAAGAAAAAACTAGACTAAAAATGTTAAATTTATTCCTAGCCAAATAAGACTAATCTACTTTAAACATGATATAAATTTGTTCTTTGTAAAAAAAAACAATTTCTCTAATAGAATATTATTTATGGCCATATAGGTGAGAGAAACAAGGGTAAAAGGTCTATTTTGCCCTTATAGTTAAGCAAAGTGTTATGGGCTTAACCAATAACAAAAAAATATAAAAACTTTAAAGAACAACTATACTTCATTGTTTGACCATAGATTGTGTTTTATGTTATGCTCCACTTCATTTTTACACCATCCGGCCTCAAAAAAGTGATATTATTAATATCAAACTAATAAATGATCGCTTATAGAGAAGTTTCTCTATAATGGTCATACAAGAAAATAGATTGTTGTCACTTATTCTATACTTAATTATGGTTGTATGGACATACATTAAAATATGAGTATTTATAAAGTAACATGCATGTAACTTTAATATCATTTGAATATATATATGGCCAACAAAGCAGGAAAACAGCTTCAGTGATTATGGCATGCTCTCTCCATTTCAAAATATAAGGTGTAGGAGTATAATTTTTCGACACATCCAATTTTAGAACTTTGACCATTAATTTCTTCCACAAGATATCATCAACAACTACAAAATCTATTAAATAATTGAAACAGGGTTCAACAAAGCCGCCACATGTGTAGGAGTATAATTTTTCGACACAACATTCAATTTGCTAGAAACTCCCACATTGTGGCACCAGATTATAACAAGTTAGATTGAAAAATTAGAATAAAAATAAAAATAAGAGTGCGTGCCAGATTAAAAAAATGCATATCAGGTACAACAAAACAATAATAAAAATTTTAAAAAATAAAAATAATAGTCCATGTTATATTTAAAAAGTGCTCATATAGGCTACAATGGAAAAACGACCTTTTAAATTATTGTTTTAAATTTTTTTAACAGGCAGGGATTTATCCGTAAAAGGACAGTTGCTTTACGAATAAATTTATGTACCTTTCTAAAAGAAAAATAGTGCACGATGGCTCATGGTCGTCCGATGTGTGAAAAAAGTTGCAAACCTCTAGGAGTTAAACACGCAACGTTTTGTGCTGGAGTTAACATGCTGCCAACACCATGGTATGCCTTTTGCTATTGTCGTTGAAACACCCCAATCAGCAGATTTCGGAACATTTGTTATATTTAAATGATATAATATAAAAATTATAAATACAATCTGCTTTCGCCAGGAGACACGATGTTTGGTAACACAATTCAGTTTTCGCCTACATCTGTGGGGCTCTGATTATGGACGCTTCTTTCCAATCCATAATACCGCAGCATACTGACTACACAGGTCACAACCACATGTCGGCCGCTGACCTCCTCAGGCTTATGTTACTATTATACAGTCGTTCACCTGATTACACTAGGGTTGCCTCCCTTTATATAGTGGAGCTCTGGCTAAAGCCGGAGGCCTGGCTAGAGTTCAATTCTAACTCTAAACCAACCCTGTTTATTACAACATAGAGTCCATGTAACATATTCGTACTCATATTCGACACAAAACTTAACAAACTCCACCTTATAGAATATGACTTTCTCCACCTTGAAATCGTTCCAGCGTCTTGCGCAAATCCTTGTACCCGAACTCTAGTTGTCCTCAAATAGGCTTTCCAGCCCGCCACCGCACACGTCATCCGTACACGGTAAAAACATGCCGCACCCTGGCCATCCACATCCACGTTATAGTTTCGCCCTCAATGACGTGATGCAGCGCCTCTTGTGTAACATCCAGTCGCATCACTGCTCCCGCCATTTTGATATATCCGGCATCCTTCCGCGCTTGCTGGTCTGATCGCGAACGCCGAGTTTGTCACCGTCGCCTGCCGACCTCGCCGGCTACTTTGTCAGCCCGATAGCCACATCTGGTCAATCCCTGCCAACGATAGCCTATCAAACAGTTCGAGTTTCCTGTCCAAAGTATCCGATACCACCGATCGAATCGTCGATCGCCGCCATGCTCCACCTTGCGCCAATAGGGCGTTTTTCGCGGCGCCCGTGTATGTATAAACCTCGTGTCTCCCCCTAGATCTTCCGCATAGCCAACCTCGCCAACCAAGCTCTGATACCACTTGTTGGACCGAAAAGGTGACTAGAAGGGGGTTAAATAGGAGCCTCTGAAAACTCACTACTCAAAACTTTCTCCAAAACTCGCTTGGAGTCGGCCATTGAGAGGCTACACTCCTAAAGCAAAGCGAACACAACGAAACTCCCAAGAAAGTGCTTGGTACCGTCTACTGGACAGATACGTACCAAGGCACAGCTACAGAAGCACCCGCTCAAGTACTCATGGAAACGAGCAATGAAATGGGTCAAACATGACCTTGAAACTAAACCCCCAAGCTCACTTCGAGATTTGGTGCCGGGTACAGCACACCTACGCACCAAAATACTCGACAAACAAGCTACCCAAAAACCTCCGCTCAAACGCGATCAAAACAGCGCAAAATGGAGGAGAGGGAACTCTGCCAGAACCGACCGTACTATACGGTCAGAACTAAATGAGCCCCAGGGCAACTCAGCTCAGTTCAAGTCAGCTAGAACTGACCGATGGTACGGTGTGTTCTGAAAAGAACCGACCGTACCATTCAAGAAGGAGGACGGTCAACACAAGCTTTTGTCTGCCAGCGGTTTAACTGACCATATGGTAGTACAAACCCAAAACCCGACGCGAAAAACAGCCCACGAGCTCGGACGAGATTCACTCAAAACTCGACCAAATCGCTTCCAAACTTCACCAAATTTTGGGGAGAGCTAGACAAACACCCTAGGAACATTTCCCCCATGATATTGGCTCAGATCCATGTGAAATCCTAGGGTAATTTGGCCAACAACCCAAAGCTAGATCTCGTGCAGCTCGTGGATCCAAAGGATTTGGCACTTTGCCTAGTGATTCACAACGTCCTTGCTACACTAAATCATAGCAAATCAAAGGGCTAAGCCTTGGCAAACTGAAACCACCCCAAAACCAAGGATTTCGCCCAAATCCAAGCAAAAGAGAGGGAGAGACTAAGAACACAAGAGAGCACAAGAGATTGAGATGAATCTTACCTTCGATTACTCACTTGTAGATCCGTTTACAAGCCACTCTATGCAGCGCAAGCATTAGATGGCAACAAGCTCACACAAAGAGCCTCTCCTCTCCCCTTACCCAAGCCTACTCTCTCAAGAACAAAAGAGACAGATTAAAAAAAGTGCATATCAGGTACAACAAAACAATAATAAAAATTTTATAAAATAAAAATAATAGTCCATGTTATATTTAAAAGTGGTCATATAGGCTACAATGGAGAAATGACCTTTTAAATTATTGTTTAAATT
Organism: Raddia distichophylla; assembly: GCA_005191435.1. NCBI lineage: Eukaryota > Viridiplantae > Streptophyta > Magnoliopsida > Poales > Poaceae > Raddia > Raddia distichophylla. The sequence continues at coordinate 317,250 of SPJY01034796.1, read as the reverse complement.
TTTTTTAATAGGCAGGGATTTATCGGTAAAAGGGCAGTTGCCTTACGAATAAATTTATGTACCTTTCTAAGAGAAAAATAGTGCACCATGGCTCATGGTCGTCCGATATGTGAAAAAAACTTGCAAACCTCTAGGAGTTAAACAAGGAACGTTTTGTGCTGGAGTTAACATGCTGCCAACATCACGGTATGCCTTTGCTATTGTCGTTGGAACACCCCAATCAGCAGATTTCGTAACATTTGTTATATTTAAATGATATAATATAAAAAAACTTAATACAATCTGTTAGGATTTGCGTCGATGCAAGATCACGAACGACACCAGGAGACACGATGTTTTGTAACACAGTTCAACTTACGGCTACATCTGTAAGGCTCTGATTATGGGCGCTCCTCCCTAATCCATAATACCGTAGCACACCGGCTAAACAGGTCACGACCACATGCTTGCCGCTGACCTCCTCAGGCCTTTGTTACTATTCCGAACTCTAGTTGTCATCAAGCAGGCTTTTCAGCCTGCCACCGCACACCACGTCATCCGTGCATGGTAAAACATGCCGCACCCTGGCCATTCGCATCCACGTCACAGTTTCTCCCTCAGTGACGTCATGTAGCGCCTCCTATGCAACATCCGGTCGCATCACTGCTCTCGCCGTTCCGATCTATTCAGCATCCTTCCGCGTTTGTCGGTCTGATCGCGAATGCCAAGTTCGTCGCCGTCACCTACCGGCATCGCCAGCTACTTTGTCAGCCCGATCGCCACATCTGGTCAATCCCTGCCAATGGTAGCCCATCGAACAGTTCGAGCCTCCTGCCCGAATGTCCGACACCACCGATCGAATCGTCGATCGCCTCCATGCTCCACCTTGCGCTGATAGGGCGTTTTCCGTAGCACCCGTGTATGCTTAAACCTCGTGTCTCCCCATAAATCTTCCGCATGGCCGACCTCGCCAACCAAGTTCTGATACCATTGTTGGAGTCCGCTGTCATCTGGCACATCTCATAGCCCACAGTAATCCAGCTCCCCCCGAGACCAACACCTGGTCTCGAACCCAGGTCCCCACATCTATTGGCCCAACTGGAAGTACAACCCAAATCCTGACCTAACTCAGCCCAAAAAATTAGTTTGGTGGGAGAGGGGTGCCTCCACCTTTTAAGTTGTGCTCCCCCATTATCAATATCCGATGTGGGACTAAACCCAACAATCTCCCAGTCACACATCGAACCATTTGTCCTACACCGTGCGATCTTCTAAAGACGTTCCGGGTTACCGACCATGGCTCTGATACCACTTAGTAGGATTTACGCCGATGCAAGATCACGAACGATACTAGAAGACACAATGTTTGGTAACGCAGTTCAGCTTTCGCCTATATCTGCGGGACTCTGATTATGGGCACTACTCCCCAATACATAATACCGCAGCATACCGGATGCACATGTCACGATCACATGCCGGACGCTGACCTACTTAGGCCAATGCTACTATTATGCAGTCATTCATCTGGTTACACCAGGGTTACCTCCCTTTATATAGTGGAGGCCTGGTTAGAGTCCGATTCTAACTCTAAACCAACTCTGCCAATTACAACATAGAGTTCATGTAACCTACTCGTACACATAGGCCTTGTTTGTTTCAGATTAAAGTTGAGTTGCATTTTATGATACCAAATTTGTGAGCCCTCGAAAGACGTTTTAAAAATTCAAAAAAATATGAAAAATTATTTTACGAACTCTAAGGAGAACTATTTAAAACACCACAAAAATGGATACAAAATATTACATCGTTTGGCTTACAAAAAACAACATATTCTCATTTAATTTAATTTAATTTGAAACAAACAAGGTCATATTAGACCCAAAACCTAACACAATCTAACACTAAACATACATGATTATGATTCACTACAGGAATGTGTATCAGTGTCATCGGCTAAAGCCCCCGACACGGATCCAAATGCCGCCGATATTGACCTTTGTCAGGCGGGAGGGGGATAAGAAGTGTCGGCGGTGTGGTTTTAGCCACCGAGACTGTCTTACTCTGTGTCGGCGGCTTACGTCGGACCTACGACATTGGTCTGTCGGTGGCTATGGCCGCCGACACTAGCTTTTTTTGCCGTCCACATAGAATTCGTTTCCTATAGTAATTTAACTATTAGTTAAAAGTTATAAGCATTAAATTTGTAAAATACATACCCGTCTTAGTATTTTAAAATGGCTACTACGTCTCTGAAAAACAAGGGCGCAAAGAGCAATGCGCGGATAGTCGGATACACCGTGTTTCCTAAAGCTTTGCTTCATTTTCTGAGCTTTAATTTAACACTACAGCCGACATGCACGACGATGTAAGTCATGTAACCTGGTGATATCAACTGTGGGCGATTAATACTGGTTGGGTTTGATGTTTAAGCAGCTGGAATCCATGTGCCTCATATCAATTGTGAAACCGGCAGAAATTTGCCGTTGTTTCCGCGGGGTGTGTACTGTGCAGTAAGAATGAAAAGGTTTCCCAGCCAAAAATCAGCAGACTTTGTGGCCTTGAAGGGCGCAGCACGAAATTGCAAGCGCCAGCCACGATGCTTCGTGCTGGAAGTATATCTCAAAACTGCGAGCTCCGTAGCTCGCGCTGCCCGCGCCCCTTGGCCTTGGGCAGGAGGCGGGGCCGCGCACGGCGCGTACACGCGCGCGCCCGCGACACCAGGGGCTGCCTGCCGCGGCGCACACCACTTGGCCGTCCGCGACACCAGGGGTTAGCTGCTTGCCGCGACGCCACTGGCCACTCGCATAGCACAGCTGCCGCCTCGCAATAGACCCTGCGAGACAGAGCGAGTTTGTGCACGGATCTCGAGCCGTGCGCTAACGACGACGTTATGGAAGAGGATTCTTTAGCCGCGGGCAACGTGCTCGTGTCTATATATACTCACCTCACCGCTTCTCGTGGCACAGACTCCGCGCCTCTTCTGGGCCACTTCTGTACTGGCTCCTCATCGCCGGCGAGTAGAGCAGAGCACTAGCTAGCTTAGGTCCGAGCTAGCACCTCTTACCGTCTTACGCAGAATGGCCGCTTCTGTCCAGCCACGGCAGTTCGGCCACCTGGAGCCGGGCTCGTCACCGGTGCACGTCGCCACGAACGGAGTCAAGGCGTACCCTGCCGCGAACGGCATCCCGCGGCGCGCCGACTCGCCCGTGCGCGGTTGCGGCTTCCCACCGCTGATATCGCCGCCGCGGAAGGCGCGCTCCGATGGGGACGCGTCGGAGGAGGACGACGAGGAGGAGGAGGACTGGCGCGAGCTGTACGGCTCGCACCTGCAGCTGGAGGTGGAGCCGGCGGTGCGCGACCCGCGCGACGAGGGCACCGCGGACGCGTGGGTGGAGCGCAACCCGTCGCTCATCCGGCTCACCGGGAAGCACCCGCTCAACTGCGAGCCGCCGCTGGCGCGGCTCATGCACCACGGCTTCATCACCCCGGCGCCGCTGCACTACGTCCGCAACCACGGCCCCGTGCCGCGCGGCGACTCGGCGACGTGGACCGTGGAGGTGACGGGGCTCGTGAAGCGGCCGGCGCGGCTCACCATGGACGAGCTGGCCAACGGCTTCCCCGCCGTGGAGCTCCCCGTGACGCTCGCCTGCGCCGGCAACCGGCGCAAGGAGCAGAATATGGTGCAGAAGACGGTGGGCTTCAACTGGGGCGCCGCCGGCGTGTCCACGTCGGTGTGGCGCGGTGCGCGCCTCCGCGACGTGCTGCGGCGGTGCGGCGTCATGCCCCGCAAGGGCCGCGCGCTCAACGTGTGCTTCGAGGGCGCCGAGGACCTCCCCGGCGGCGGCGGCTCCAAGTACGGCACCAGCGTCTCCCGCGAGTGGGCCCTCGACCCGTCGCGGGACATCATGCTCGCCTACATGCAGAACGGCGAGCCGCTGCTCCCCGACCACGGCTTCCCCGTCCGCGTCATCATCCCCGGCTGCATCGGCGGCCGCATGGTCAAGTGGCTCAAGCGCATCATCGTCACCCCCGCCGAGTCCGACAACTACTACCATTACCGCGACAACCGCGTCCTCCCCTCCCACGTCGATGCCGAGCTCGCCAACGCAGAAGGTAATTAATTTTTCTGTACAACATCTCTAAACTCAACTAGTCAGGTAATTAATCAATGCTTGAGCTGCGTAATTAATTAAGTGATGCCCTCGATCGATCGCATGCATGCAGCGTGGTGGTACAAGCCGGAGTACATCATCAACGAGCTGAACATCAACTCGGTGATCACCACGCCGGGGCATGACGAGATCCTGCCCATCAACGCCATCACGACGCAGCGAGGCTACACCATGAAGGGATACGCCTACTCCGGTGAGCAGTCCATACCCCGTGCCCTGGCACTCCTAATTTCGTTTAGCATGCGTGTCAACATGCATGTGTATACGCGTACACTGTCACGTTATTCTAAAAAGAACACACACGACGACATGACGTACGTTGTTCGCCTTGAAAGATCTACGGCGCTTTTAGAATTTAGATGACACCCTGTAAGTACGTACCCACGCGCGACACCATTTCAGGAACCGATGTCATTCTAACCCCAACAAATATCTTCTCTGGATTCTGTCTCCTCTCGTAGTCTTACTTCATTGTATATCCTATTTACGTTAAAAAGAGTAAATTAAAACGATGGGTTCGCTAGGTCATTAGCTCGAATTAAATTGGTTGAAAGATGTCTGGCTGGTGGTATCGCCGAGGGCCAATTGCAAAGAAGGGGCCACCTTTTATTTTCTTTTCTTTTTCAAAAAAACATTTTTTCAAAATCATTTACTTACTGAACAAGCCAATGTACAGGGCACTCTCCCATCGTTTCTACGAATCATTTCTTAAAACAAAATGTTTAGGAGTTAACAACCATACATACAACCATCTCAACGCGTCATCTCCAGCGATTAATTTCTCCCATTTCTTCTCTATATACTCTCTCAGTGGATTTTTTACTCATTTTTCGCCTTGTGTTTAACCTTAGAGACCGCTTGATACAAGAAATGAATATTTTCTCTTTATTACTTATCCTTCACCCTAATAATTCATCCTACGTGCGTGACGCTTTAAGAAATGGTTGAGTATGAATGTATATATATGATATGTTAGGAGTGCCCTAGCTAAGACTTTTAGAAATTTGTGGCAAAAAAAATAACTACCTCAACCTGTGAAACCTTGTTCGGTTCCCCATCCCACATGCATGGTTGCGTTCCATAGTTAGGAACTGGTGTTAGCAATTTGTGGCTAAAAAACTACCTCAGCCTGTGAAACCATGCTCCCCAGCCCATGGTTGCATTCCGTGGTTAGGAACAAAAATATGATTTTTCCCCCCCTTAGAACAAAGCAAAGATCGATGTCTTGTCTGGAAAGGAAGGAAAAAATCTAAACCGGCACTGGACCCGAAGCCCATACACATATTTGTTTTTTTTTCCACACAGAACGGTATCAGACTTTTGGGACAACACGTAAAGATTATGCCCATGCTTATAGTAGCCATGCACGGCCCACGGTATATATCCATCTACGAGCACATTGTTTCGTCACAGCTTAGCTAGCTTAAGTACATAGAACATGACCACCAATCTCTCAGAAGCTTAGCAAGACGTGCGTATTGACGAATTGTAACCAACTAATAACACATACATCTACTTCTTCCAAGTTCCAAGTCCCATCACCGAACAATTGACAAAAATATTTATCAAGAAAGTGCAGCGAAGACTTGGAACCATACGATAATGGGAGGACCAAGCAAGCAGCAGCCGTTTAGGATTGATATATTTCTCTACCAATTTTTTTTTGACCAAAGCAGCGTCATGGTAGGAGTGTAGGACCTGGTAAGGAGTAGCTCGGAAACCGGCTGCTTTGCCGTTGATAGTTGATATACCATGTTTCATGTGGAGGTGCATGTATTGTAGACTGTAGATGGCCACTTGGGGACTTGGCACTTCGCAGCATCCAAGAGCTGCTTGCATGTAGTCTTGCTGCTGAAAGTCTGAAGCGTTGCCTCTGTAACTGTCAGAAGGTACGTACGTATAGTATACCGTAGCTGTATGCATGTGTGTCGAGGAGAGAGAGAGAAGAAAACGGGGGCCACTGGGCAGTACTCGCTCTGTTTTGGACTGTGGCGAGCTCGGTAGCTAGGTTGCACCTGGTGCCGGTTTGGAGAGGACGCATGCAAGAGTGGCCAGGAGGCCAGGACCCAGGACAGGCTCATTCGTGGTCGAAAAGAGCTACGATTTGTGTGGACAGCCGCAGGCCGCAGCTACGTACTGCAGGGAAGATTTTAGTTCTACCAAGTACCAACACTGTAGTGGCATTACTCGTTTCGTTTCCTATTTGATCGTGTGGCATGTTCCTGCTATTGCTAGCTTTACACGTTGATGTGCTAATCAGACGCGACCTTTAATCCCATTTGCCAAAACAAAAGGTTAACGGAATATTCATGGTTCATCCTTTTCAGCGCATGGATTCTCCCTAGCTAGGGACGTGCATTCGGTCTATACCGTTTCTTCGGTCAGTTTATTCAATTATCTGAATTTTTGGATTTAAAAATTCGAAACCAAATTTATTAGCAAAATATATAAAAAAAACAAACCATTTTGCCGAAATATTTCAGTTCGGATTTTGGTTTTCAGTTTTTAACCAAACTTTCGGACAACATAGATTATATATCTCAGTGGCCCAACCTCAAGTTTGGTCAGATTTGAACTAGTATTATAGAAGAATACATAGTTTCTTCTTCTGCATGGCTGAGAAGCTTACCATAATTATAACAAACAGATGGAATAAAAATGATGGGGAGTCTTGAGAATGAAATTTTAGAGGACGAGTCTGGGTGACGGACGAAACCAAAACCGATGAGGGACGCATCGGACTCCTCCCGGTTCTCCATTTCCATGTCAAATGAAAGAACTGAGATAAATCTAGCTGCACAAACGTTGCACAAACGTCCAGACGACCATGCTCGTTTTGACTAGGTTACACGGTGATTAGCGATTCCCCGCGGGGTTAGGAACCGTGAGATGGGGTAGCCCATGGCTTCGTGAGAGGCTGACGATCGAGCTCTGTCTTGTTGTGGTTTTGGCAGGGGGCGGCAAGAGGGTGACGAGGGTGGAGGTGACGCTGGACGGCGGCGAGACATGGCAGGTGTGCTCGCTCGACCACCCGGAGAAGCCCAACAAGTACGGCCGGTGCTGGTGCTGGTGCTTCTGGTCCGTGGAGGTGGAGGTGCTCGACCTCCTCGGCGCCAAGGAGATCGCCGTCCGCGCCTGGGACCAGACTCTCAACACCCAGCCCGAGAACCTCATCTGGAACCTCATGGTACGTATGTTCTCCGTGTCTGTGTGCAGGCATGGCGCTAGCTGTTCATGCATGTAATGAAGAGCTCTGGAATATTGTTATGTGATGGTTTTGGACATTTGGTTGGTTGGTTTTGGCAGGGGATGATGAACAACTGCTGGTTCAAGGTGAAGGTGAACGTGTGCCGGCCGCACAAGGGGGAGATCGGGCTGGTGTTCGAGCACCCGACGCAGCCGGGCAACCAGGCCGGCGGGTGGATGGCGCGGCAGAAGCACATGGAGACGGCGGAGGCGGCGGCGCCGGGGCTGAAGCGGAGCACGTCGACGCCGTTCATGAACACGAGCGACGAGAAGCAGTTCACCATGTCGGAGGTGCGGAAGCACGCGTCGCAGGACTCGGCGTGGATCGTCGTCCACGGCCACGTCTACGACTGCACCGCGTTCCTCAAGGACCACCCTGGCGGCGCCGACAGCATCCTCATCAACGCCGGCACTGACTGCACCGAGGAGTTCGACGCCATCCACTCCGACAAGGCCAAGGCGCTCCTCGACACCTACCGCATCGGCGAGCTCATCACCACCGGCGCCGGCTACAACTCCGACAACTCCGTCCATGGCGCCGCCAACCTCTCCAACCTCGCCCCCATCCGCGAGGCCATCAGGGCCCCCGCCCCCGTCGCGCTCTCCAGCCCGCGCGACAAGGTCCCCTGCCGCCTCGTCGACAAGAAGGAGCTCTCCCGCGACGTCCGCCTCTTCCGCTTCACATTGCCGAGCTCCGACCAGGTGCTCGGCCTCCCCATCGGCAAGCACATCTTCGTCTGCGCCACCATCGACGGCAAGCTCTGCATGCGCGCCTACACGCCAACCAGCATGGTCGACGAGATCGGCCACTTCGAGCTCCTCGTCAAGGTCTACTTCAAGAACGAGCACCCCAAGTTCCCCAACGGCGGCCTCATGACCCAGTACCTGGACTCGCTCCCCGTCGGCTCCTACATCGACGTCAAGGGCCCCCTCGGCCACGTCGAGTACACCGGCCGCGGCAACTTCGTCATCAACGGCAAGCAGCGGCACGCGCGGCGGCTGGCCATGATCGCCGGCGGGAGCGGCATCACGCCCATGTACCAGGTGATCCAGGCGGTGCTGCGCGACCAGCCGGAGGACGAGACGGAGATGCACCTCGTGTACGCGAACCGGACGGAGGATGACATCCTCCTCCGCGACGAGCTCGACCGGTGGGCGGCGGAGTTCCCTGACCGGCTCAAGGTGTGGTACGTCGTCGACCAGGTGAAGCGGCCGGAGGAAGGGTGGAGGTACAGCGTCGGGTTCGTGACGGAGGACATCCTGCGGGGGCACGTGCCGGAGGGCGGCGCCGACACGCTCGCACTCGCATGCGGGCCGCCTCCGATGATCAAGTTCGCCATCTCCCCCAACCTGGAGAAGATGAACCACAACTTGGCCGATTCTTTCATCGTGTTCTAGGTCCCCTGTCAAGCCTAATTAATGATGCATGTGTATATATTTGTCGTCGAATTAGACAATCTATTCATGCATGGCATGCATGCATGCATGGGAAGGATTGTAAATTGTACACGGTTGCATGTACTCTTGCTCTCCTAGAGTACATAGCCATGCTATTTTGCCATCCTCAGAATGCCAAGTTTATGCAGTTCTGAGGAAGCTGTAATTTATTCCTTTGCTGTATACTAGTATGTGATTAATTGAATTTAATTAATTAATACTGTTAGCTAGCCTTGAGGGAGAAAATACGGTATTGTGTTTCTGACATAGACACACATTGTACTTATACTACCGATGGCTACGCACCCGTGGCGCGTGGCATTAGTTTTGTAAGATAAAAGTTCATTCTGATATCTTTTAGTTTCTTTGGATTTTGTGGTTCTTTTATTATTTTTTAAACCTTTCTATTATTTCTTAATTCATTTTATAGAAGTCAACATTTCTAAAGCTCAAATATATTTTTATACCCTCACCATTTTTTTTTTGCATTTATGGACCGTTATCGCATTTAATTTTTGAAAACTTTTAGTTTATATGATTTTTGTGTGACCCACCATAAATAATACTGAAAAATAGAAAATCAATAACAAATATGCCTTTTATCACAAAGATCAAACTATTTTTAGATTTGAATTGCAAAAAAAATTGAGCAACATCAAACTTTTATTACGGATGCTCTCTGTGCAACCACGGTTAATTTCTGCATGCTTTCCATTTTGTGCTTATTTGTGACCTATAAAAAAAATCCTTTAGTTCGAAGCTTGCATTATGAAAACCTATAATCTTTGAAATCTTTTAGTTTTGGATGTTCGTTATTCAAATTTGGTCCGAAAATATTTTTATATATTTTTCGACCTACAATAAATAAAGTTGAAAAGTGCAAAATCAAGGAAAATATGCTCTTTATAAGAAAGAGCAAACTATTTGTAAACTTGGACTTCAAAAACTTTTGAATAACATCAAAAAAAAATTGATGTTTTTTGTGGAGGCATGGTTTATCGAAACTTTCAATTTTGCATGAATTTTTTGCGGCCTGGCAAAGATAAAATTCTTAGTTCGAATCTTGCATTGTGAAAACGTTTGATCTTTGAAGAAAATTAATTTTGGATGTTCTTTCCATACATGTTTCCGAAACTTTCAAATTTATGATTTTTTTGTGACGTGATATAAGTAAAATTGAAAAGTGGAAAATCGAAAAGAAATACGCCCAAAATAACAAAAAACAAACTACTTGTAAATTTGGGCTTCAAAAAATTTTAAATAACATCAAACTTTTTATAGATGTTATTTGTGCATACATGGTTTAATTTTTGTAAACTTTTAATCTTTGTGTTTTTCTACGACCTGCAAAAAAAATCATTAGTTCCAATCTTGCATTATGAATATTTATATTTTTTTTGTGAGCTGACAAAAATAAAATCCTTAGTCCAAACCTTGCATTATGAAAGCTTTTTTTTGGGAAAAAATAATTTCGGATGTTCTTTTGCAGACATGGTCATGAAAATTTCAAATTTTATGTTTTTTTTTGTGAGGTATCAAAGGTAAAACTTAAAAGTAGAAAATGAAGAAGAAATATAATCTTGATAAGAAAGAGCAAACTATTTGTAAATTTGGATTACAAAATTTTAAATAACATCAAAATTTTCATGGATGTTCTTTGCGCAAACATGATTTAATTTTTGAAAGCTTTCTGTTTTTTTCCCATTTTTACGGATAAGAAAAAGAGGCATCTGTGCACAGCCATACGTGGCATGGTTATTCTGGTTGATAAAAGAAGCGGAAGCTGGCTTCGAACACCGGCCTGCGGGTTGAAACCAAGCGCTGCAAGCCAACAGGTCAAGCCACCTGCATTGCTGTCGAATGGGCGAAACATTTTGTTTTAAATGTTCATTTAGGATGGACGGCCGAATCTGATTTCACGAGAAAATCGAACGACCGCTGGTTTTCAGGTGACATGGCCTAGCGAATGTAGGGCGACGTGGCGCGTTTGGGAGGTGGAGACGTGGCCTAACCAGCCACCAGCAACGGGATAATTGATTATTTGCTCTGAAGTTGATATGCACTTGACAATATGTCAAAGTTGATATGCCCTTGATAATTTCCCCTGCTGCTTGTCTATGACTTGTGTACCAGCATGGCAAATGATCAAACAGCAGGACAAATAATGATCAAAGGCACATCAATTTCAGGGCAAATAATCAATTATATCATCGGCAACCAGCTGGTTAGGGCCATTGTAGTATAGAATTGATTTGTGTCTGACTCTGACATAGCCACACATTTCTTCCATGCATGTCCCACTCATCGTTCTAGAAAATCGTATCTAAAGAATGGTGTCAATCAATGATTGTAGTGTTGGTTTCAGCCCAGGATTTCACACACGAAAAAGTAATTTCTCAAGAGGGGCCATGGACTGAACAGAGTATAACACAAATCTTCACTAACTGTATTAACTATACCATTTTTTCTCTGTTACATTGGATACATTGGCGTGTTACAAGCACCTTGTATTTATAGGCTTTCAAACCGACTCTAGTTTAATCGACCTCGGCATACTGCTTTACAGGTCATAAGCAGCTACTAGTAATTTTCTAGCCAAGTGGAGATTTCTAGTTTTGCTTCTTGCTGGCTAGGGAAGCTCGCAGCTTCTTCCGTACTGGTGGTCAATGATTGTGAACCAACTTCACTTACAGGGGTTAAGTAATCAAATTTATTTCCTCTTCAATAATTTAGCGGAGGCTTCTATGAACTCATAATTTAGCGGAGGCTTCTATGAACTCATAATTTATTTCGGCATATAGATTTTATCTCCAACTCATAATCTATCTCTAACATATCAGGTCGGATTTAGAGTTTATCTCTAATATATTATATCAGCTTTAGTATTCGATCTGAATTTTCTCATATTTTCTTTTAATTTAAGCCGCATAGATCTTTTTTTTCTTGATTTGTGTGAGAATTTCTTTGATTAATTTAGGCCGCTATAATTTGGTCCCACCGTTAATCAAACGGCTAAAATAATCATATTATATCAGCTTTAGTATTTAATCCAAATTTCCAATATCTTTCTTTTAGTCTAAGCCGTTATAATCCGACCCCACAAAAATCAGCCGCATAGATCTTTTATTTTTTTTCTTGATTTATGTGAGAATTTCTTTGATTGATCTAGGCAGTTATAATTTGGTTCCACCGTTGATTGAACGGCTGAAATAATCGGGGTGATGTGAACTAGCGTGGTGGCTCCATTTTCCTCTACTTTAATAGTATAACGGCGAGGTGGCCGGCGCATTTGCACGGCTAGATTTGTTTAGACATATAGAGTTTATCTATAACTCATAATCTATCTCTAATATATCAGATTGGATTTAGAGTGTATCTCTAATATATTATATCAACTTTAGTATTTAATTTGAATTTCTAATACTTCCTTTTAATCTAAGCTACATAGTTCTTTTATTTTTTTCTTAATTGGTCCCACCGTTAATCAAACGGCTAAAATAATCATATTATATCAGCTTTAGTATTTAATCCGAATTTTCAATATCTTTCTTTTAGTGTAAGTCGTTATAATCCGGTCCCACAAAAATCAGCGGCACTGATCTTTTTTTTTTCTTGATTTATGTGAGAATTTCTTTGATTGATCTAGGCCGTTATAATTTGGTTCCACCGTTGATCGAACGGCTGAAATAATCTGGGTAATGTGGACTAGTGTGGTGGCTCTGTTTTCCTCTACTTTAATAGTATAACGGGCGAGGTGGCCCGCGCGTTTGCGTGGCTAGATTTGTTTAGACATATAGAGTTTATTTATAACTCATAATCTATCTCTAATATATCAGATTGGATTTAGAGTTTATCTATAATATATTATATCAACTTTAGTATTTAATTTGAATTTCTAATACTTTCTTTTAATCTAAGCAGCATAGTTCTTTTATTTTTTTCTTGATTCATGTGAGAATTTCTTTGATTAATCTAGACCGCTATAATTTGGTCGCACCGTTGATCGAACGGCTAAACTGATCATATTATATCATCTTTAGTATTTAATGCAAATTTTCAATATTTCTATTTTAATCTAAACCGTTATAATCCTGCCCACAAAAATCAGCGGCATAGATCTTTTATTTTTTCTTGATTTATGTGAGAATTTCTTTGATTGATCTAGGCCGTTAAATTTGGTCCCACCATTGATCGAACGGCTAAAATAATCTGGATGATATGAACTAATGTGGTGGCTCTGTTTTTCTCTACTATGATTTTGTATCAGCCCTTTGCTGTGTAAGCAAAAAGAAAGAGAGAGAAGAAAAACCCTAGCTAGTGCCAGTCTCCCAAAAGTGATTGATTTAGCATGTTAAATTGCGAAGAAAAGTTTAATTTGGATTACAACAAACATTCCTGTTACCCGGATGTTGCTCTATGAAGCTCTCAAAGTCATTAGCTTTTGAGCTAGTTCGACCACTTAGCTCTCAGTGATTAATTTAAGTTTAATTTCTGACACTGCTTCTTATAATTTTGTATCAGCGTATAGAGTTTATAATTTGGTCCCACAGTTGATCGAACGGCTAAACTGATCATAATATATCATCTTTAGTATTTAATCCGAGTTTTCAATATTTTTATTTTAATCTAAACCGTTATAATCTAGCCCCACAAAAAATCAGCAGCATAGATCTTTTATTTTTTCTTGATTTATGTGAGAATTTCTTTAATTGATCTAGGTCGTTATATTTGGTCCCAACATTGATTGAACGGCTCAAAATTTTCTTGGTGATATGGACTAACGTGGTGGCTGCGTTTTCCTCTACTATAATTTTGTATCTGCCCTTTGTTGTGTAAGCAAAAAGAAAGAGAGAGAAGAACCCTAGCTGGTGCCAGTCTCCCAAAAGTGATTGATTTAGCATGTTAAATTGCGAAGAAGAAGTTTAATTTGGATTACAGCGAACATTCCTGTTACCCTGATGTTGCTCTATGAAGCTCTCAAAGTCATTAGCTTTTGAGCTAGTTCGACCACTTAGCTCTCAATGATTGATTTAAGTTTAATTTCGGACACTGCTTCTTATAATTTTGTATCAGCATATACAATTTATCTCTAACTAATAATCTTTTTTTTGGTAATCTCCAACTCATAATCTATCTCTAATATATCGGAGTAATCTCCAACTCATAACCTATCTCTAATATATCGGATCAGATTTAGAGTTTATCTCTAATATATTAGATCAACTTTAGTAATTTGTTATATAGATTAATATTGACCGCTAGATATGTAACATTATCCACATCCAACGATGTAGATCTTTTCTTTTTTCTGATTAACATGAAAAATTCTAGTATTTTTCTGATTTAGAGTTTATCTATAATATATTAGATCAACTTTAGTACTTTGTTATAGAGATTAATATTGACCGCTAGATTTACATAACATTATCCACATCCAACGATGTAGATCTTTTCTTTGTCTGATTAACGTGAAATATTCTAGTATTTTTCGATTAACGTGGGAATTTTAGGATTAATGTGGTAGCTCCATTTAACTCTACTTTATATAGATAGATAGATAGATAGATAGATAGATAGATAGATAGATAGATAGATAGATTATCTTGATTGGTTTTGACCAAGTCTTAATTGCCTCTAATATAAGGAAACATCTCTTGTGTATGTGACATATTGCCGCACATTGTATTTGACTCTTACATAGCCACACATTTCTTCCTACGTGACACTCGTCGATCATAAAATTATCTCTACAAAATGATCGATGATTTAAAAACATCCTCCGTGCTCTAGAAATAAAGGTGATAAAATAGAGGCGATAAGATACCGTACTTTCCGTCAAATACAGTTACCACACCCATTCGACACTAGAAAGGATAGTAAAATGGCAGTGGCCGTGTAGTGAATTTGATTTTGAAATTGCTTGTAGGTATGAGAATAGCTCCTCAACCACTCGATCTGTATCATCCTTTCACTCATTTATAGTGCTCCAATACTCGAACATTCGCTCCTTATCCTTTCACCTGCTCCTTGAGTCCTCCCTTCCCACTTCTACCTTTGTCTCACTCCCTTCTCATCTTTAGATCTCCCTTCAGCTTCCTCATCACTCAATTGACGCCCAAGCACGAGCGACCCCTCCCCCACCGAGTGAGTGTGGCTAGGGTCTTATTTGTTTCAGCTTAAATTAAACTAAATGAAAATTTATTATTTTTGTATAAGCCAAATGATGTGATTTTTTTGTATTCATTTTTATGGGTTTTAAATAGTTCTTCTTAAAATTCGTAAAATATTTTTCCATAATTTTTTAAATTCTTTAAAACGTCTTTCGAGGGGGTTATAAATTTGATACAGTAAAACTCAACTCAAATTTAAGCTGAAACAAACAAGGCCTAGGTCTATTGAAAGCTTAGGCGGCTCATGCTCCATTGAGTGATAAGTCCTTCAGAGCATCTCCAATTAATGGTAGAGCCAACATATGGGCTATAAGGTCTACATGGCACCTCCACATCAGCATAAGATCCTGGGTTGTAACACCAATCGGGCCTTTTGTGACAGTAGAAATGGCGCCAATTATCGGAGCCCAGTGTAAGTCCCGGTTGGTATAACCAACCGGGACTAGTACTCCCCACCTGCCACCTCACGCGCGAATCGACCTATTGGTCCCGGTTGGTGGAACCAACCGGGCCTGAAAACTGGCCTTCTGCCTCGTTACCATTGAACCGGGACTGAAGTTAACCTCAGTCCCGGTTTGATGGTAACCTGGACTGATGTGCCGGGATGGAAGGGCCGTTCCGTAGTAGTGAGTTACCACCCATTTGATACTAGAAAGGATAGTAAAGTGGCAGTGGCTGTGTAGTGAATTTGATTTTGAAATTGCTTGTAGGTATGAGAATAGCTCCTCAACCACTCGATCTGTATCATCCTTTCACTCATTTATAGTGCTCCAATACTCGAACATTCGCTTCTTATCCTTTCACCTGCTCCTTGAGTCCTCCCTTCCCACTTATATCTTTGTCTCACTCCCTTCTCATCTTTAGATGCTTTCTCATCACTCAATAGATGCCCAAGCACGAGCGACCCCTCCCCCACCGACTGAGTGTGGCTAGGGTCTTATTTGTTTCAGCTTAAATTAAATTAAATGAAAATTTGTTATTTTTATATAAGCCAAATGATGTGATATTTTTGTATTCATTTTTATGGGTTTTAAATAGTTATTCTTAAAGTTCGTAAAATATTTTTTCTTAATTTTTTGAATTCTTTAAAACGTCTTTCGAGGGTGTTATAAATTTGATACAGTAAAACTCAACTCAAATTTAAGCTGAAACAAACAAGGCCTACGTCTATTGAAAGCTTAGGCGGCTCATGCTCCAGTGTGTGATAAGTCCTCCTTCACTAAGCAGTGCACGCGCATGGCTGGGTCAGTGAGAACTCGTATAATGCCTAGTCTCAGCACATGGGTCGGATGCCCTTGAGATGGAGAAGTAGAAAGGGACCATTCATTCAGGCTTGCAATGGAGGGCAAGAAAAAGACGAGCCATGGGCCGTGGTACCCCTCTTTTCTGCTTAAAAGATGGGAAATTTTGTTCTTAAATATTACCATGTACGCTCCAAAACATCATTAACGGATAAACATATTAAACATTTCATGAAACATTTTGTTTGCTCCCATGAACATCCATAAAAACATTCAGTTGATTGAAAATGGAGAAAATTTCAGTCAATATCTTTTACATTAGTCAATAACTAAATTTACATGTAGTTTGATGTTGTAAAAAGGTTCATATTTTTTTAGGTGTTGCAAGTTCATTCAAAAGGGAAAAATAAAGTACACAAGTGGCTTCCTATAAAACTATAGGGATGTTCCAAAATAGTACATAGTCTTTGTTACAGTTAAATTGTACATTGACGGGGCCTCAAATTTGCTTACCTTTGAAACCCGTCCTATGAAACAGCAACAGCACTAGTCCCTGGACCAGTATACTAGTGCCACACATCACTTAGATGAATCATCACATATAATATCACACGAGATTTATTACAGCTGATGATAACAACACTATCTCGGTACTAATTTTACATCCTTTAGTCTCAAAGCTGATAATATTACATCGAAAGATTGTTTTTATGGCAGAAGCTATCTCATGTTACAGATGACAATCCTACACTAAGAATTTAATCCCGGACTGTAGGAGAGCTTATGTCTGGCCTTGATCATCAAAAGTTGGATCGTACTCCTCGTGGCACACGTAGTTTCCATCGTCAGGGTCTCCATAATCTAAAAGAATGAGTGGGTGCGAGGGTAAGTGCGCAATCAAACCGCACTTGCAAGTTAACACCGTCCTTAATGCAGTATAGTGATAAAAGCTATATGGTGGATTTATGGTTATTTTCTTTGCAAAAACGCCAGTTTCTGAATTAACATATTTAAAATCCTATTCCTAGCCATTTTTGAAAGGACATCTTCAAAAAGATGTCGAGGAGAGATATATCAAAAGTACAAATCTCAAGTCACACAGGCACCCTCTACATATTTATCCCCGTCCCATCTTCTTTCACCGCACCATCATTCCGGGTCGGCAATCCCTGTTGTGGACCACTATCTTCCCCGAGTTCAGTGAACTAGTGACCCAATCCACCCCGCTGATTACCGTTCAACGGATGACATTGGTCCCTATCGCTCACCCCGATAGACAGGGTCAAATCTCTTCGCAAGAGACGGCAAAGTTCACCTTCCTCCTTAGGACTGGTTAAAAGGCTCACAGGCCTAATGGGTCACACAAACACCAATCATGCGCTTCCGCGCAATAGCCACGCGTTGTGGTGTTAGGGACCACTGCAATCACACAGTACAATGGTCGGCGGTTTCCCGCTGTGCTCATTTCATGATGCACCCTACCAGAAGAGTCCAAACTCCTTCTGGGTTCCACCTTCTTATGCATACCTCTTACATAGGTATATATCGCATAGATCTTGGGTCCACCCTGCCCATTACCCTCTCTTCCATCATTCCTAGCCCCATTTCCCGTTTCCAAATACCTCAAACCGTATATCACACATCAAAACTTTAACACATGCAACACAAAGCCCATCATGATCAAGGTGTGTAATATCAATATGTCCACCGATGAATTTTGGCTCACCTGTGGGAGATTGGATACCCGATTAAATAAGTAGACCTAAGCATGTCTAAGCAAATTTTTACCCAAGACTTAAGAAGTCTAAATATTTTATTTAGTATGTGGGCAGACAAATAAACATGATATCAAGAAATCATGTATGGTAAATACATATTCATCAAGGACAGGGCATGATATTATCATGATTAACGAACAGGTTTTCAAAGCATAGTAAGCATGCATATATATATTCAAAACAAGACATCTTTAGAAAAAATTGGGTTTAAGTATGAGCTAAAGTGTTAACTCACCTTGAGGATCTGTAGATTGGACTTGACTAGCTTCAGGGTATCCCTTCTCTGGAACCGGGTCTTCTATTAAGAGCAGAGATCTCAAATAAATAGATGTTCTAAACAGTATACGGATAGAAATGCAAGGCTGGGTATCGATTGTAGGTGAAAGTGCTAAGTTCTGGTTCTGGGGTGCCTAAATGTGAAATTACCAAAATACCCTTAAGGAATTCCTATTTGGAAAATGTGAATATTCGTGCATTTATACTTTCCTTAATATCTTCAGAGCCTATTCTATAGGCCAAAACCTAATTTCATAATTTTCCCAGGGTGTGAAGTACTTCTAGTATTTTATGGAATTTTATAGGAATTGTTTGAGCTAATATGCTATTTTTAATAAATGGAAATGCTTTTCTGGCATTTTCTAAACAGTTAATTCGTTGGAAAAATTCCTTTTGAACAGCACTGGGCCGAGGCCAGCACTGTGCGAAACACAACGGCCAGGCGCTGCCTAGCCCACGGCCCGGCGTCTCAGCCAGCGCGGCCCATTTGGCCTACGCGGCCCAGTCGCGAGTGTGGCGCACGCGTGCGAGGTGGTGACGCCGAAAGCGCACTTCCGAAGGACGCCACCACTTACCCTGGTATGTGTGACCGTGGGTCCACCGGCCAGTGACACAAAACCGGGCAGCAGGCAAAGAGGCAGAGAAGGAGAGGTTGGCATGTGGGACCCGTTTGCCAGAGATCCAAGCACAGGCCGCACAGTGACCGATGACGTCATGATGACGTAGTCGTCATCTTCCTCCCACCAGCGCACGAAACCGAAGGGAATTTCTCGGCTCGCCGGCGCTAGAGACTACGCTATGGCCTGTAGATGCTACCAACGGATTCCTTGTGTCCGTGCGCGTCTAACGGGAGTCATGGTATGGCAATAGCAGCCGAACGCGGCGGCACCATTGCCGGCGGCGGCGGAGCGACACGGCCATGAAAGACGGCGGCGCTACCCTACTCCATCAGTCAAATTAAGAGGCGCTCTGGCTATGGAGAAACGTGGGCTCGCTTACCGTGGCCTTGGAGAGGACGGAGCAGCACTGAAACGACTTGAAGGCGAACGATCCTGAAACGGCCCGAGCAGAGCAACGACAGCGAGGGAGCTCCGGCAATGCTCTGGAAAAATTGGCCGAGGGGAAATGCTCGTAAGGTCACAAGGATTCTCTGGATAGAAGCAATCGAATAGAAATGTACCGAAGGAAGAGAAATCAACGGCGGCGGCTTCGGCTCGATCCAACTCTGGCGAGAAATTCCTGGCGATGCGGTGGCTCCGGCAGTGTGACCGTTGGCTAGCGCGTTCAGAATGACGTCACAGAGAATGTGACCGAACGAAAACGCTCGGAAGTGGCTCAACTAAGGAAAAGAGAGGGAAGGAGGCGGCGGCTAGGTATTTATATCGGTCGGGGGCGGTGGCGGCGGGACCCGGTGAGGCCAGTGCGACACGGAGAGGCGGCGGTGCGACGTGTTGCAACGAGCTTGAGCCAGAGTTGCTTGAATCCATGCAAAAGACACCGAGGCAAGGGCGGCTAGTGAGCGGCGCCGGCATCGGCGTCGGGCAAGGGAGAGAGAAACAGAGAAGAAACAGAGAGTGAGGGAGTGATTTTGGGCCGAGATTTGGCCCAAGACTAGCCCAACAGGAGCCCAGCCCAAGAATCCTATTTAAATTCTGGTTTTTCACCTAATTTCCTTTAGAATTTTTGAGTTCCAACGAATTTTGATCAATTTTAAATGCTGGCTGAATTTTTGGGTGTTACGTTACATACATTTTTCACAACATCGGACCACATGTAAATTTAGTCATTTACTAGTGTATATATGTCAACTGAGATTTTATCTACTGTTTGAAAACTGATATGGAGCAATTCCGTAAAAAAAATCTCAAGCATTTTTAGTCTTGTAATACATTTTTTTTTTGCTATTGTGGAACATTGCTCGTATACGATTTGAACGTCTTTGAATTATTGATGAAAGATTTTGTTATTTTATCTTGAAACATTGAAATGCTTCTGTTCAGACGTCCGACAGCGTCAGACGCCCGCGGCCCGCAACCAACGCACGCGCCCTCGCTGCTGCCTGCTAGAAAAAAAACGTGCGTTTCATTTTTTGCCTATTTAAATTCCTAATTTTTGTCTCTATTTCATCTAGAGTCCGAAATGCATAGAACAAATTTCATAATTCATCTAAAATCCTAATTAACTCATTTTAAATACTTTTTTATTTTTAAAATTTGTAATTATTTTCATTAGCCAAATTGTTTCAACAGTGTATACAGATTGTTTCCAATAGGCTAAACTAATGTTTTCAGCAGGCTAGACATATTGTTCCAATAGAAAAAACTAATTGTTGCACTTACCTAGACATATCGTTCCAATAGGCTAAACTAATTGTTCCAACAGATCAAAAATATTATTTCAATAGGCTAAACCAATTGTTTCAACAAACTAGATAGATTGTTCGAACATGCTAAACTAATTGTTTCAACATGTCAAACATATTGTTCCAACAGGCTGTACAAATTATTTCACCGAGCTAGATAAATTGTTTCAATAGGCTAAACTAGTTGTTTCAACAGGCTATATATATTGTTTCAACAGACTAAACTAATTGTTTTAGCATGCTATATATATTGTTCCAATAGGCTAAACCAACTGTTTTACTTGGTTGTACGTCCACTAGGTAAAAGTAATTGTTTCAGCATGCTAGCCATATTGTTTCAACAGGCTAAATTAATTGTTTCATTAGGATAACAAATTGTTTCAGTAACTTTTTTATATCAACATTGGTCTTGTTTTGTTCGTAAAAATGCGAGGAACACAGCGGTGCAAACGGTTCGTGCATTGGAGCAACCAGTCAAAATTTATGGCCGTCGAAAGAGAAACTGAAAGGGATCTTTTCGCTGACGTCATTGCATGCATGCAAACAGGGGGAGCTTTCTCTCCTTCGCGAGCACGCATCAATGTGTTAGGCTGGGCCGGGGCAGCGTGACGTCCGTCCCCAAGTCCGTGCCTTTTGTTTTACTCCTGTGAAACATTCTAAAATATATTTGAAGCGCTCTGTATTTCTTCCTATGAAACATTGCTCTTATAATTTGGGGCTATATATCTTCATGATCGTTTAAAACATTATTTGGGATAATGTCTTGGCGTTACAATTTTTTCCGCATGTTAACGCAGATTGTTTTTACTAGTGTCCGCTGCCTTGTTCTTTTCGACTTAAAATAAAATTAAAAGCTAATGTTGAAAATTTGTTATGTTTGTACAAGCCAAACAATTTAGTTTTATGTAGTTATTTTTGTGGGATTTAAAATGGTTCTACTTTGAGTTCGTAAGATATTTTTCATACTTTTTTAAACTCTTAAAGATCTCTTAGATTACAACCTTTTCAGATTAATATCTTCGGCACCTTTACCTTAAACCTGAAAAGAGTAGACCATGCGGAATTTTTTTAATAAAAAAATGTGACATTATAGACTTTTGGGTTGGGCACAACTGGTATAATTCGATATATCACGGATTTGGCGGACCATGGCATGCATGGATGCCAGCTCAACATATATACTCTCACATGAAACAGATGATCTCATGGTTTACGCAACTACCCTTGTGTTGTTGTAGATCATGATGCTGCTCAGCTTTAGCAGGAAGGTGGACTCCGTGGAAGTGGAATTGAAACTGCCAAAAGAGGAGGATTGCATACTGGTCATGACGCCGTGGACAGATGCATTATCAATCAGCAACTACTTTTGCTCTTCAGTTTGTCACTGATACTCTTAAACTTGCAAATCCACAGAAAACTTCACTTGAAAAGTATTATCACTTGATGCTAAACACAGCGGCTAGCTCTTGGTATACAGTTGTACTCGCCTTTAATGGAAGTTTGTAAGATTTGTACGTGTAGCTGTAGCCACGAATTAACAATAAGCAGCAGGTTTTATAGAAGCATCCACACGCAACAAATTAATGTCCACCCACATATATATCATCCATTTTCGCATGAGAGCATATTGCGATCGAAATCCAACCAAGCATGTGTAGATCGGGGCAAGTACTTAAGGAAAATTGATTGCTTGACGAACACGCATAATTTGAGAATAGAAGCAACCGAAAACTGGCAACGCACTTAAATTCCATGTATAAGAACATGGAAACCGGTAGGTTGGCTAAGCTAAAAAAAGGAAAGGCCTATCACGGTAATCAATGATCAGGGCTAATGCAATGCCATGCATGAGAGCAGGCTGAGTTGCAAGCGTCTTATCTCCAAGTCTGAAGAAATGTGGGATAGTGTGATTCCTAGAACTCTGAAATCCATAGCAATAAGCTATAATGCTTACGCATCTGAGCAATGAGCAACAGTCCAATGTGGTAACGGTAAATGTTTTCGGGGGTTGAATATGTGGCTAACATGGGTAAAATAATTTACCTTTGGCTTAAGAGTAGCTGAAGAAAATTAGCAGCAATACACGCTACTTCAATCGAGCAATTGCTGGGGGAAAATGAGCAGCTAATTAGTTGATGCAGAAGGTAGATAAGCAATAAATATATTATGCAGATGCATAAGCAAAAGGTCCAATAAATGGAAAGAGACAATCAGACATGAACATGTTGGATCCTATCGCGGAGGCAACTGGAACGTACTGGAATCGATGGCTGGCCAGAACGAATGAACCTGGCGAGCAGTACGGCTTTGAGCACCCCGTAGTATGGCTGTTAGTAAATGGCATTCACCTGATCCATCATAGTGGAGCTGCGACGCAAGAAGAGAAAGAAGACCGTAGTTTTATGGCCGAAGTCGAGGCGCAACAGTGAGGGGGAGGGGCAGATCCAGTGAGGAGCACTCACACAGAGCGGGGAGTCTGGGGAAAGGACCGGCTAGAGGCGGCGCGTCGGCGAGGAGGCTCCGCCTGTACGTGAATCCTCGATGGCGGCGGCGGCGGCGTGAATCCTCGCAGTAGGGAATGGGTCGGTTGGCACCGGCGAGATGCTTGCGCAGACCGAATCCGGCCTCGGCGAAGGCCACCGTCGCCCAATCCGCCCTCTCCGACGGCCGCCGTGGCCACATCGGCCTTGCCGGTACACCTCCGCCGCGGCAAAGGCAAGGGGAGAGTAGGGGGCGGCGGCGAGAACGACGCTGTAGACGGCGGCGGGAGCGGCGGTGGGAACGCGGGCTAGGGGAGAGCGGGGAGAGCGAGGCGGAGAGAAAAGGGACGGGGAGAGGGAGGCGGCTGGTGCGGAGCGGCTGAGGGGATGGAATAGAAGGTAAAAAGCCCAAGGACGACGTGGCCAAACCTGGACCAAGCAAGCGACCGCTTAAGATTGACCGCTGGATCTATAACGAGTGGCCCTGATTTTAGGCGACGTGGCCTTGCGGCAGGGCAGAAACGACGTGGACAGGGCCAGGAATGAGGACCGATACAGGGTATGTAAAGTTAGTATATTCAAAATACAAAGCATGATTAAAAGGCTAATTTATTAGTACAGAAATATATTACAGTGAAACAAGGAAAGTGATATTTTTCCTAGGTTCCAGATAGCATGTAATAATTACCTTTCATATTTTTCAGAGGTCGGGAACTATTTTTGATAATCATGAAATGTAATTCTAGTTAATCTACTCAAGGAAAAAGGCTATAACAATGCTAGAAATAAGAAACAGAAATACAGGGAAGTCCAACATGCAAAATTATTATTTTAATAAAATCTTCAAGCTATCTAGTATTTACCATAATTTTATCACATTTTCTAAGCCATCTAGATATTTATAATAAATGAAAGGCATTATAGGCAACAAATAAAATTGGTAAAGACTGAAAACACTGAGAACAGTGTTTAGCTGGGAGGCGGCTCATGATGGAGAGAGGCTGGCAGGTGAATTGGCCAGCTCGGGGCGAACTCAGAAGGCGTAAATCCCAAATGTGCTTCCACTCAACGTGACAAGTGGGATCGAGGGCCCACACGTCAGCCGTACTGGGCGAAACCAACAGGAGGAGGCGGGCGCTGCGATTGTGACTGCGGGACCCACTGGTCAGCCTCAGAGGGGGATTTAAGCGGGAGGTTTAGCCGTTAATTGAGAGGGGTCCACCGGCCAACGTCGGATGTGTACAGTAATCAAAACCTTGACGTCAGCATGACGTCACGTGGATGGAAATGTACGTGGGTGGAGAAGCACTGACCAGGAGCCGTTCCACGAATAGATGGGGAGCCGACCATAAATTCATGAACTCTAAGGGGTTTTTTGCAAACCCGTCCCCGCGGGGAAGGCCTAGATCGTACGATCGGGAGGCCGGCTAGCTAGGCGCGATCCGATGGCGCGGAGTCTACGGGCGACGTGGCCTAAGGAGGAGGCCGGGAAGGTGACGTGGCGAGCCCAGGGCCAGCGCTGCGCTAAGCGCTATAAATAGCAAAGCTAATTTATGTCTTGTAGAGGGATAGCCTCCTGTCACCTCTCTCTCCTGTGGTCATGGGTACAAGCCTTGCATGTTCCCCTTTATTTTTAAATTTATGTCTTTTGACAGTGAAAGAAAAATCGTCGAGAAATTCCTCAAATCTGGTTAGTCCATTACCCGGACCAAGCAGTAGAGGGATAGCCCTCTGTCACCTCTCTCTCGACGGCTAGAGGAACGCTGTCAAAAGTTGTTTTCCCCCCCAAAACTCCATCTATCCCGTGTGATTTGAATTATATGTATAAATTATATGCTACCAAAAGAATATGTAATTGAGCACTTAAAAAGGCATTACTACCGAAAAACTTATATGCACTTTCGATATACAATGAAAAATAGTTCATGCATTATGTGATTAGTATATAATATTCATTGTTTAGAGAGGGAAAAATGTTTTGATGACTTATGAAATACCATACAAAAAATGTGGGAACATGTGTCGGTAGGTAGCTGATTGTTGAAGCGAATGGAAATATAAAAAATGTAGTGATTTAAAGAATAGTAATGCTCCCTACTAGTATAAGTTTTTGCATGTATTCTCACTTCTCAGATGTTGCTTTAAGATTCGTGCACTACCACACCCCTCCCTCATAGGTATTTTTGCAAAAAAAAACCCTTCAACTTCTATATCAAAAGCAATCGAGTCATGTTCTTCTTCCTCTCTCCTCTTCCCACCCACCTGACCGAGTTGTCCACAATGACGCCAACTTCGGTGCTGACGGTCCCTTCTCTCTCCGACATGCGACCTCCGTGGCGTGGCCTTCCTCCGGCACAGCACTTGGCAGTAGCAGCACAACGTGACAGCTCTGGCGCCGGCCCAGGGCCAGTCCTGACATTTTGGGGGCCCGTGGAGAAAACTTATATGGAGGCCCCCATCCACCTCCTCATATATATATGTCTATGTATATATGTATATATATATACTTTTAAACACACATAATTAAAGAAATTAATATTTGATGCACAAAAATGACAAATGTAAATTGTAAACTGTAATCATGAACACTTACTTGCCACTTACATTTTTATGATCGACGTTGATGTCAACATTTTTCTCTTCTTCAGAAATCCCAATAGCTGGTTCCTCTTCCTCCACAGCAACTATCGCCAATTCATTATTTGGGTTCGTCGAATCACTAGGATTACTCTTTAAAAATTTGTCCGTAGCTCCTCTCTGCGTTTCTATGAAGTCATCCGCCTGTTTTTTCCTTTTCCTTTTTTCGCTACCGGATGGATATTTTCTCGATGACATGATATCACAAAGCACTGAAAATAAAAATAAACGTATCAAAGGATGAATTGAAAAGAACCCTGTACCGTTCATACAATCCGTGAAATTGAAAAGAAAAATAGAATACGCTTATACGCATAACACATACAATACGTATGAGATGAATAGTCAGAACTCAAAATAGATGATGGATCATGGATGGATAAATGGATTGGACGCAGGGCACACATACACAGGACAGGGGCGGCGTCGGCGACTCGGCGGCGTGTCGGCGTGTCGCGTCACGTCAGGGACTCAGGGGTAGAGGCTTAGAGCCGTCGCCCGTCGAGTCGAGGGGCTAGGGACGCTGGCCGCGCGGCGCTGCATGGAGGACCGAGGAGTCGAGGACGTGATTGATTGCGTGGCGTGGAGGACCACAGATCGCGCGCGTGATTGAATCGTGGACGGTTCAGACGAATCGCCGATCGGTTGTTTCCTGCGCTTTGGCCTTTGGGCTTCGGTGCAGCAATACATACATGCATATATACCTGGCTAGGGGGCCCGTTACTTCGGGGGCCCAGGGCGGCCGCCCCCTGCCCCCCCCCCCAGGGCCGGCCCTGCGCACGCCACCACCACAACCCTCGAGCGTGACCTCGCCGACGTGTGGATAAGACGACGACGACGGCTTTGCCCAGCGTGGCTCTGTCACGACTCTACGCGATGTGGCTGGGCCTCGGACGCCGGGGTGGTCGCTGACACCGGAGCCGCCATGCCATGGCCGGCTCGACCGAGCGGGAGGAAGGGGAGAGAGGGGAAGAGGAGGACCTGATTGTTTTTCCCCCAAACTTGTAGGGGTTTTTCACAAAATACCAGGAGGGATTGGGTGACCATCTTGATGCACATTGGATGGTAAATAAGATGTCTTGTACTTGTGGTAAAATTGCTCTTTTTAGAGAAAGGATATAGACATAAAAATATGGGATCCTGTTGACGATGCTCTTCATCACTAGATCATGTGCAACGACATTGATAGCGGCTTGGCGTGAATCGCGAAGACGTGAGTGTTAAGACCATTTCCAACGGTATTTCTTGAAGGTCATTTTTCATTCGTGAAGTGCTATAGTACCCTTTAGATGTTTTAATAGATTCTCTTTAAGGTTTTTATTCGGAAGAAATTTTTTCGTGCACTTCGTTTAAATAAATTTTTCCTTTTTTATGAATTTTTTTAAAAGGGACGACGTTAAAGATGGTGGGAGTAGGCCTGCCAATGGGGTAAACCCCAACCCGTGCCCAACCTATACCCATAATCTTAATTCCATATTTTTAATCCAACCCACCCCAAACCAAAAATAGGTAGACACCAACCCAGCCCAAACCGTTGCTAATTTTTACCCACCCCATTCCAACCCATTCTGAACATACGGGTTTCAACCTATTTTTTCCCATTTCCACACCCCGTTTTCTTAGATGAATAATTAAGTCCACTTCTACATTAAGATCGATGAAGAATCAACTGGTTGGAAGAAGAAGCAAAGTAGAAGGAAAGGAAACTTCCTCAGCTCCCAGGCACAGAAACTTCAAAGTAGAAGGCGCCATGGAGACGAAGGACAAGGCCTCCGCCGCCGTGTCCACCACCGACACCCGCACCAGCTCCCTCCCTCCCACTCTCCCCCGCGTTGGCTCCAGCCGGTACTTGGCGGCCGCATCCTCCCCGGACAGCAACTCCAGCAGCAGCACCCCAAACGCGCGCACGA
The DNA here is from genome assembly GCA_005191435.1 of Raddia distichophylla. Classification (NCBI taxonomy): domain Eukaryota; kingdom Viridiplantae; phylum Streptophyta; class Magnoliopsida; order Poales; family Poaceae; genus Raddia; species Raddia distichophylla. Next base: position 289,562 of record SPJY01034796.1, on the reverse strand, counting down.
CCGCCTCCCGCGACTCCTCCTCCTCCTCCTCCTCCTCCTCGCCGTCGGCGGCCGCCAACCGCCCCGCGCGGAAGTGGGTGAGCCGTGCGCGAAGGCCTAGATCGGAGATGAGCACGGTGGAATGCGAGACGCGGCGGTGGATGGCGGCAACGTGGTGGTGGATGTACTCGAGGCCCTGGGCAACGTCGGTGGTGACCTGGATGCGAGAGAGCCAGGTGGGGAGGGCACTAGAGCTGGGGTTGCCGCGCAGGCAGGCGGAGAGCGTGGCGCCGTCGGGCGGGAGCTCGTAGGCGAGGTAGACATGGAGGGCGGCATCAACGAGCCATCCACCACAGCGCCACTAGCGACCGCGTCGACGCCAAGAAGGCCGCGGCCGCTCGCCCAAGGGACCTCGGTGGGCGTGGTTTCCTGGAGCACCGACGGGGGAGCAAAATGGGGAAGAAGAATAGGGTCCTAACCCGATCTGCCCCCACGGGTTGAACCCGACGAGAAACCGAAATACTTGGACCATTCCAAACCACCCCAACCCATTTTGTTAGAATACCCAACCCAACCCAACCCGTTAAACATTGTAAACCCATTTTCATCCATCCAAAGCCAACCCGATTCAAAACCCGCCCCGTTAAACCTGTTGAGTCCAACCCATTAGCACCCTAGGTGGGAGGAATAAAGAAAATGGTGGAAAAGAAAACGAAGTGCAGCCCACAGTAAAACCATTTCTCCTCATTCCAAACTCCTGAACGCTGAACCTTTCCGCCGCTTCTATTTCGAAATCCCTCACCTTCCCCAAATCTCCAAACCTCGACTCCGACGCCAAACATGCGGCGCGGCGGCGGCGGTGGCGCGGGGAGGGGCGGGGGCCGCCGCCTCCCCAAGTCCTCGGCAGCGCCTTCGTCGGCGGTCGAGCGCACCCCGTCTCTGGACCCGCACGTCTTCCACCCGCGCAACCTCGACTCCGCTTTCTCCCGCCGCGACTCCGACGTCGCCAGCCTCTGCAGCAGCCGCCCCTCTCCATCGGCACGGGCCCCTCCCACGCCGCTCCCATCGCCAATTTCTCCGACCGATCTTCCCAGGCCGCCGCCCTCCGCGCCGTCAATGCCTACCTCGCCCCCGCCGTCAACCTCCGCCCTCCTCTCCCCGCCGCCCGCGACATCCAAGCCGCCTTCCGCCACCTCCTCGAGCGCCTCAACTTCCCCCACCAACCCGCCTCCTTCGAGGAAGATCTTCTCACTCTCCTCCGCCTCCTTGGCTGTCCCTACAAGCTCACCCGCTCCGCTCTCAAGGCCCCTGGCACCCCGCATTCATGGCCGCCTCTCCTCTCCGTCCTATACTGGCTCACCCAACTCGCCCGCGTCTCTGACCGCATGGACGAGTCCTCTTCCCCCTCGGCCGCCACCTCAAACGAGTTCTTGCTCTACAATATCCAGAGCTATTCTCTGTTCATCAATGGTGAAGATAGTGCTGCCGCTGCCCTCGACGAGGAATATGTCTCCAAGGCGCGTGCCTTTGCTGAGCAGGCTGCTCAAGCTGATCAGGCGCTGGAGAAGGAGGCTGAGGATCTGGAGGCCAAGAGGACTGAGCTCACCTCAAAGCCCTCGCGGCGGGAGGAACTGGAGACACAGAAGGAGGCCTTGACTGCAGACGTCCAGAAATTTGAGGCAGTCGTGAAGAGTTGGGGAACTAAGATCAAGGAGAAGGAAGAGTCGCTGGTGAATATGGAGAAGGAGCTGGCGACAAAGTTGATGGATGCGAAACACATGGTTGCCGATAATGAGGGGCTGGCAAAGAAGGTGGAAGCACAAGTTGTGAATGTGAGGGATGCTGAAAGATTGCAGAGGGAGATGCAAGCGATAGAGCATGACATTTCCAAGGCTGATAATGGAAAGGCAGCGCTGGAGGAGAAGGAGTGGGAGCTCAAAGCTGCAGTTGTTAGGAAGCTCGAGGAGATCGAGGCACTTACTGAGCAGTGCAACCAGGCTCTCAAAAGGTATAAATGCCCCCAAAGTACTTTTAACTTCCTGATTGCTCAAATTTTTAAATGTCCTTCATTGATAACTGATGAACCAGTTATAATTCAAGCAATGGCAAGTTGATGCTAACCATGCCGTTTTTATTTTATATAAATAAAAACTGTATTAATCTAATTATTGTTGAAAGGATGTTGTGGATTAGTTATTTAATATCTTCGATCATTTTAAGCTCCTTAGTTGAAACTATAATAGTTTACGGTTTCATAACTGTCATAGAATCGATTTTCTTTATTAAAGCATGGACATTGAAGCCCCTCAATTTCTTTGCTGTTGTTGGAGGATCAGTTTTTGTTGTTTAGGGCCTTGCAGTTTACAATGACTGTGTTTTGGCTTGCCTTAAAAGTTAAAACACTATTGCTGCCTGCCTGGTCCTTTGCTCACTGGGCAAACTTACTGAGCAGCAGCAGCAAGGCCTTTTAGTCCTGAGCAGTGAGCAAGTTGGGGTGGACTAGAAATGAAACCCTTTATGAGCGACCAGTAAGAAACAAATTTGCTGAATAAATACTGTGTCAATGTTATCAATTATAAAGGATAGAGAAATTATAGGACACCATCCATTTTATCCAGATTTTGCTTTGTCTTTTTGGATTATTTCTGCGATTTAATTCTTGTAATCTATTCAGTCCCTGATTATCCCTTTCTTTAGTTTTGCTCTTAAAATGTCACAGAATTAGCTCTGGGGCCCATTTGACCAGTTAACCACGGTAAACACCATGTTGTCTTGAACCTTGCTATCAGTAGCTAAATATGCATTGTTGGGCCCACCTGTTTGGGTATCTATAAATAGGGAGCAAGTGGACAAATCATGCACTTATGGTTTAGGAATAGGCAGGGTGTTGCATAATTATGCCAATTGGTCATAAATATATGGAATCATGCAGAGCCTATGTGCTAATTCTGTGAGATTGAGCATAAAACAGACAGTGTAGGTGATTTTAAAACTAAGGGGATAATGTGGCAAGCTAATATATTGTAAAAAATGTCATTAATGTAAACTCTTGAGTAAATACTAGTATAATTTTATAATGCATAAATTGTGTCAATGCACAGATAGTTAAATCAAGATTGAACGTATCCTTTTTTTGAATAAGTCCATTTTAATTTTATGTACTTGAACTACGGAGAAAATCCACCTAACTCTCCAACCCTTAAAACTATGAAATGTTCCATTTTACATACGTGAACTATGAAAATGGAGTAAATAAGTCTATGTTATATCCTCAAATTATTGAAAAGGTCCATTGAACCTCCTTAACTACAAAAAAAATACATAAAATAATTTTTTTCAAGGTTCTAAAAATCAGGATTAATATTCAATCCTGACTAATCCCCGTTTAATCGGTGATCGATCTCTAGTCAGTGGTGACCCAATTCGATTTCAACACATTACAAGAAAATATATCCGTTTCAATATTCTGTAGCTTAGTGTAGTATTGGATAGGAAAATATTCATGTAAATTTTTGAAATGACTGTTTTCCATGCACTTTCTTGTAAGAATTTGAATATTTTTTGAGCGGTTATTTTTTTTTGTGAATTTCATTATGAAAACCAGATATTTTGAAAAACATCTATATTTTCATGAAGTAGTCCATTGCAGCCCTATTGATGGTAATATTTTTAGATGGCTGATATTCATTCAAGCTTTTAAAGGAATTGAATACGTTCACTAATCTTTGCAATTTTGGGGTCCATTGAATCGTATAACTTCGTATAATGTATGCTATACGAAGTTATTACGAATCGGCTTTATATACATATTAGAAAGAGAGAAACCAGCTCTAAAACCACCCCATATTAGAAAGAGAAACCAGCTCTAAAACCACCCTGGGGGAATTTTTTTTAAGTTTTCATAGTTGAGGTATGTAAAAATGGACCCATTTCATAGTTTGGAGTGTTACTGGAGTACTGGACTTTCTCAATAATTTGGGTCTATAAAATGGACTTATTTTATCCTTTTTGTTGTTTGCGTTTTACTTCAGAAGTTTTTTCTGTTAGCACAAAGTATATTCTAAACTTACATTCTTATTGTCAAAAACTTGTCATTTTGCAGATTGAAACCTGGTATTGATTTCCAGTACATGCTAAATGCAAAAGGCTCCTCCCCACCTGAGATCCTAGGTATTAGTTACAAAACTGTCCTGAAGCCTGCACTCAAGGCTCTCGCTGATGAAACTAAAAGATTATCTATTTCTAAGTTTGATGAATCAATTGATCTGGAAAGGCAGTTGCAAGGATATGTTAAAATCATGGAGGAGAAAAGGAGCCATATTTGTATTTTACAGACCAAAACTGATGAGGTCAGTTCACCTTATGTTAACAGCCAACTTAAATTATAGCCTGCCTCCCCAACTTAACTTATTTACTTATCTACTTATGTGACTTATCTCAGTTTTAAAAAGGCAATCACTTTTGTAATTTGAGTCTTTTTTATCTATCTCCAAGGTGTGTTTGAAAGCTCAAAATGAACAAGTGAAACGAAATGTACTTGACTCTCGAGACCACCTCAAAAAGATCTCAAAGATAGCACACAAGTAGAAAAGTTAAGTCCTAGAAGCCATTTTTTTGGTCTCACTTCTATTTGTCAAACCTAGGCATCAAAATAGAAGCACTTATTAGTTATACTAAACTTAGCTGAACTTATCCAAAAATCTGGTAACATAGGACTTCTATACCATGAGTTCAAAACATTAGCCCAATAATATATTGTCATGAATTCAGTGCACATTAGAGTGTTTTGTAGAACTGGTTTGTCATTGATATGCAGGGCATCATGCTGACAATACTCAAATGAACAAGTCAGACTCTAGCATATGCTGTACTTCTTTTTATAGTTGGGTTTTTATGTAATATTTGGTAGAAATATGATGTCGGGCATGTTTGGATGGTGGCCATCGCTCGCCGTCCCACGCGTGCCCTCGCAGATTGGCATGCATTTGGATAGTTGCCGATGCTCGCTTTGCCACCAAAGAAAAATTGGCATGCCCTTGGATTTGTACAGCGCATGCGGGCACGGCAAAGATACGGAGAGTCAGCGCCCGCGCCTTCTGTGGATTTGCTCATAGATACCATTATGGAGCACTTGGGGATATATGATCTCAATATACGGTCCAACATATTCTGACCAGTGGGTCCCCTATGTCATATCATTCTCTTCTACCTCCCAACTATCCCCGATCCCCATCACCTTTCTCGGTGGGCTGGAGCCTGGAGGTGTTCACTGGCGGCGTGTGGCGCATGGTTCAGCTGTGCGCCGGCGCCTTCGTTGTCAACATCGGTGACACCTACGTGCTCACCAACAGCCGCCACGCCTGCTTCCTCCATCGCACCATCACAACACCTACTTTCACCTTATTTTTTTTGCTTATTGGCTGTGATGGCAACACAACCAAATGAATGATGCTCATGTATAACCCTTTTTCCAGTGGTAACCTATACTAGGCCTATCAGTATAAAACCTTCATGGGCTGGTGGAGATTTAAATCAACACTAACTTTAATTGTTATTCTTGCTGGCTCATTAGGATAGTAAAAATTTAGAGATCTTTTATATTAGTCAAATATGTGATTGAGCTGAAAGCACATCACCAATGGAAGTTGAATGAATTGATTCTGCCTCATGAGTCATGACATACGGTGTGTCTTAATATTTTGTTTCCTTAGCATGATTTATCAAAGCAAAAACATGGATAAACAATGGTAACTTTTGTTAACTTGATATTTAGGCCCTCTTTGATTTTGTTCGGTTGAGTCAAAATTTGTAATTTGTTTGCAAACCATTCATTGTAATATTTTTTTGGGGGGCTTTGTGGGTTTGTTCCCTCAAAGATCTCAAAAATAATTTTTTTTAATAATTTTTTAGCCTTTCCGTGTCTCTTTTTAAAGACCTTCACCTTTTGGTTCAACCAAACCGAACTGAACCGAACCGCGAATCAAAGGCCTTAAAGTTTTCATATTGGTCATCTTGTGGACATGATTAAATTTAGTTATCTCAAGTTTCAATCACCTTTATTAAGGATCATGATTAACCTAACTACCTTATACATGTCAACCAACAGGCCACAAGCCCACTGTTTGATATGTTTTGTGTATGGTTTTAAGTCTAAGATATAATCAACATACTTGGTCTTCTTACGCTATGAATATTGATGTTGGTTCTAACGTCCAAGATAACTCATGCAACTTTCTCTGCATAAAACATGGCTGCACTGTTGCCTATGAATAATTTTTCCTACTGATGGATGCTTAATCAGATTAGGAAGGATAGTGCTCTGTATAATTTTTTAGTTGGAAGTAGGCATATAGAGTGTAGTTGAATAAATATTATGTTTGTAAAGAAACCATTGGAGATTTGGTTTGGAAGCTATAGCAATTCTCGTCCATTCATTGGCTCTTTTCGTTATGTTGGAAATTGCAATGTGCATTTTTTAATTGATTATTCTGTGATACAGTACGATTATTCTCGAGGACTACTACTTAGTTTTTACAAAAGTTTGTGGTGAAAGAATTCTTCTATTTTTCTGTGTAGTAACATTCCATTTATTGAGTTCTTGTTTGCTGCCAAAAACTACTCGCTTTTATGAAAAAAGTTGTAAAAGATTAAAGAATGCTCTTTTTTTTTCCTCCCTGTTTATGTTTCAATTTATGTCTGTCAGATGGTTGCTCGATTGAATTCACTGGATATTGAAATTGGAAATCATGTTGCAAGATGCACATCTGATTCTAAACATATGAAAGATGAGTTAGAGAGAAAGGAACATCACTTGACTACTGTTGAAAAGGAGGCAGATGAATGTCTGAAGGTACTTTTCATTTATATTTTATGGTAATCAAATCTGTTGCCCTACGTGGCTGCCTAAACATCTAAGTGGTCCCTAGGTGTTGGGCCCCAGCCTTCAGCCTTGTCTGCCTATGGTATTTCACCTAGGTTGTATTAGGCTCTATACACCAGTTGGGCAGCTGACTCATACATAGCACCTAGGGAAACATTGATGAAACGTATTCCCTTAGCATGATATATTAACAATGAGATAACCTAATGCAATTTTGCTGGACAGAATTCTGAACAGAGACTCCAAGATACACTCAAGGAAACTGAAGAGGAAACTCAAATGTGTGCAAGCGAGCTGCTACAGCTTATTGATTCAATTACAGAATATAAAGAATTCATGGAAACGACAACGGCTAGGATGAAGAAAGACCTCTATGAATTTACGGATGACATAGCTTCCCTGCCAACCAAGATGACACCCAAACCAAACTCTGCTAATCCCTGATTGTGAAGAAAGCTTCACATGAATTTGGTCTGATCTAGCTGTAGTCATGCCAGGGCATGCATGCTATGTACTTGAGGTAATTTCCCAGAAATTTGGTCTACCACCTTGTTGGTCACATTTGTGGCGTTTCATTTGTGGTAGTCTACATTTGCTATATATAGTTCTATTCCAGTGTAATATTGTGTAACAACTAACATCTTCTATCTTCCCCCTGAGTTTGGCAGAAGCTAGCCTACCCCAAATATTGCAGATATTCATGGCAATTTCTGCGTAGTTTTGGCAATGATCTTGATGTGCCCCATGTCTTAATTTACTCGTTAATCTGCAATCTTGATGTGCCACATGTCTGAATATGCTCATGATAATCTGTAACCTTGATGTGCCTGTCTCCTAACAGAATATGGTTCTTCATGCAATCTGAAAAACCAAAAAAAAAATCAATCAAAATTTTGGTTCCTTGTTTGGACTCCAACAATCGCCACAAGAATTGAGTCGAGGAGAGGTCCCTAGCATGTGGTCAGTTAACAACGGAAAAATATTTGGTGGAGCCGGGACCGGAAAATACAACGTTTTATTATTTGACCAACCATCAGGAGAAGGAAATACAAGAGGTACACTAATTACTAACACTGAGGAAATCGCAATTAATGCAAAAACAGCTAATTGGAAAGCAATAGTCATATTTCTAATTCTCCAAGCTACCATCAAATGTTGACTACATATTTGATCCCTCACTTAACCAAAATTGTACTAAAATACAAGAAGTAGGAGGGGTTTAATCATGAATCCATTGATTCTTCTCTTTAAAACTTATTACTTACCACTTTTTTATTTGGATATGGGGTTGAGGGGAGGGGATGCAAGCGCGTGGCTATGCATACCCAACCCCGATTCGTGCTGCGTGGGCGTCTTCATCCAACGAATGCCGCTCCCAATCTGCGATGCGCATGGCTGGTGCGCTCGGCTCCAGCCTCCCTACCCCGCGTTCGGCTCCGGCCTCCCCATCCCAGTCGAGATCGGCGCCCACGATCGTGTCTCTTCGTCTACAAGGTCGGCAAACCGGAAGGTGCTCTACTTCGCCGCGCTTCTGCTTCTCGCCGACGTGGCGCTCGTCGCCGGCATCGTCTCCTTCGTCTTGTGTACGCGCCATCATCGCACGACCAAACCCTCCCTGATCTTCTTTCCTGTCACTGGCATCTTGCCCGTAGCTCACTCACTGGGCACTATAGAACATCGAGGTATCCCAACAACATTTGTTGTTGCTGATGCTGGCTTTATAAGTTTCAAAAGTAGACTTGTTCAGGGTAATCATGAATGGCTCAACGGCATTATAACAATCATAATTAATCCTTCCGATAATTCAACATATCAAATTGAATTGCCTGAATACAAAACTTAATTGAGTCTTGACCAATTTTGCTTTTTACTAAAATGATAATCTTCGCTGATTAGTTTTGAGCCAGTGTTATCCTTCAGAATGTATATTTTGGTGCTATCTGGCTATGTGATGTTCTTAATTCCTACATTTGGTTTTTTCATACTTTTGATTACTTCAAAAAAATCGTGAGGTAGAGATAAACAATATACTGACACAAATCTTGTCGCGCAAGCGTGCGGACCACCTTGCGCGTTGTACTTTTATTTGTATTTGACTCTGACATAGCCACACATTTCTTCCTAGGCATGTCCCACTCATCGTTCTAGAAAATCGTCTCTAAAGAATGGTGTCAATGATTAAAGTGTTGGTTTTAGCCCAGGATTTCACTGTGACATCCTCTATTTCATTGTATGTCACTTGTATTTTCAAAACCCTAAAAGTAAAATAAAAGGGAATTATTATATATAAAACCCTAGTTTAAATTATTTTATATTAGGTTTAAGCCAGAACCCTAGAAAACCATTCATGAAAATTCTAGAAAAATTCCAGTAATTCTTAGAAACCATCATTTAGCCACCCTCCAAATTTCAAGCCGGAAGCCCAAGGCTAGCTCATGATTCCATGAAGTGTTGCCGTTCTACCGGGAGCTCGTTAAACCCTTGAAATGATGAGCAAACGTGAGAGAATCAAGCCCAAATTTGGAGAGATTCTAGAGGCCTAATCTCGTGCTAGACAGAAGCCCAAGTCAAAATTTGCGGATTTATGTATTTACCAAATTTGGGAGTCCTAAAACTACTCGGATTAGAATTTGAGCCCAATTCAAAGTCTACCCACCTTAAGGTTTGACCTAAGTCGACCACACCAGTATAAATACTCCCAAGATCCCCCCTCAAGTCCATAACTTGAGAAACCCCTAGATCACAACCCTAGTCGTCAAAACCCTAGCCGTCGAGGAGTATTTGAGGTATTCCTCTCTATGCGTTGCCCAAACCCGAGAGTAGATAGCGCCATTGTGTAGAGCTCGTCGAGACGGTTAAGATGGATACTTGGATCGTCATTTTTGGTGGAGAATTGCGCAAGAAAAAACTCGCCGGAGTTCGCTAGCGCCGTCGCCGCGCCGTCTCGCCATCGCCGCGCCGTCTCGCCGTCGGTCGCCTCGTCCACCGCCGCGCAGATCCCGCCGCACAACCCCCGCGCGAAACTTGTCCCGAGCGCCGCTGCCTCGCGCTAGCACTTGCGCGCTGTGCCCGCCCAACCGCCATGCGTCGCCCGCTGATTCACCATCGCTGTCGCCTAATCGGCTGTAGCCGCGTGTCGCCACCAATCGTACTCCCGCCCATGCGCCGTCGCCGTGTCACCACGCGTCGCTGCCATGTCACCTTGCATCGCGCCCACCAATTGTAGCCCACCGCGTGTCACCCCTTTGCCTCGCGCCGCCCGCCCGAGCCGTTCAGTTCATAGGTTTTAATCAGTTTAACAGGTTTATTCTAATCTGTAATTTATGATTTATCCAAATCTTACAGGAATTGTTTAGGGAGCATCCGAATTTCAAATTGGATGATTTCAGATCCATTAAATCCCATAAATAGCTTAAAATTTTATATATTTTATTGATATATATGTTCTGTTGAAAATATTTTTGTTCTTATGCATTTGCATCTACGTGTAGATCACGCCTGCGTGCATTGTTCGAGGGCTTTCCAGGAGCAGTTTGGAGGAGGATCTCAGGACGTCGAGTACTACCAAGGCAAGATAGATTGCATCTTTCTCTCCTATTTTATAAAACTCACCCGTTATCGTTTTTTATTTATTGCATGAAATGAAGGGAACGGTTATAATTCTATTATATTCACACTGAGCGATCTACCCTATGAATTTAGCCTATTTATTGCTGCCTTAGTTGCTAGTGCTCGTGGGTTAGTTGTTTAGGTTATTCATCATTTAATTATTCTTATGATTTGGTATATTTGGAGGTGCTGAGTTACTTTAATAACCTAATCAACTAAAACATATGCGGCGTGTGTTGACTAAAGGTGGCAAGTCGGGTGGTTTTGTGGAATGAGGATTGTGTTAGGTATTCACCTTGATCTAAGAACCTTTGACGTGTGCTTATTCGGCCAAACCATACAAGCGCAACCATAAGTGCTAGCTCTAACATGTCGGTTAACATGTGCTAGTCTTGGCTTAGTAGTTAGAGAAAACTGTTATCACACGATACTTTGAAAAGATCGGGCTGCGGTCCGTTGGCTCAAGAGTGGGACCCGTTGTGTCGAAACCATAGAGGGGTATCGGTGTTAACATAAGGAACTAATGAATCACCATATATCGTTACTTGGTCCAGGCTCCAAAGGAAGGGATAAGACATAAAAGTACCACTAGGCTTATGGGTAAAGTGTGCTACTCTCTGCAGAGTTTGAAAACTATCATAATAGTCGTTCCCACGGTCATGGGAGGGGAGGAAAGTCGTATATGGTAGTCTCATGTGTTAATATTATAACGTGATGGGTTGGGTTGGTTTGAGTTATTCGAGTCTTGTGCAATTCTGCAGAGGGGCTTTGGAAACCGAGCTCTATGCGTTTACGTTGGGAATCTTATCATTGTTAATTGTTCTACAAATCGTTTTACAACACTTTAATTAATTTGAATAGAATAGGTCTTATGCAAAATAGCCATTCTGTTCTTGTTATATCTTGCATTCATTATAATAATTCTTTCTGGGTTGCCATGTACTAACTATACAAACCACGGATATATTTTTCTTTAGGAGAAGAATCGGGTCTGGTTTGCCTACAGGATCAGGAGGATTTTGTACCGAATTTCTACCAAGACTAGTTGTCGCTCAAGGGTTGGACTAGAGCATCGTCATACTTTATTTTCGCTGCATTATTTGGATTTCCGCACTCTGAACTATATTATGTCAAACTATTGTAATAAGTGGTTGTGCAACAATTACTTTTGTATAATATACTATTTTCATAGTTAATTGTGACTGTGTGATGATGTTCGACAATTGCCACTAATGAGTTGCTAGCATTGACCTCTGGGACTAGCAGTCGATCATGAGTGGATCCTGGTGAAGCCGGGGTCGCGACATTCACACACACGGAAAAGTAATCTCTCAAGAGGCAATGGACTGAACAGAGTGTAACACAAAGCTTCTCTACCTACATTAATTGTATCAATTTTTCTCTGTTACATTGGAGAGTTACAAGCACCTTGTATTTATATATAGGCTTTCAAACCGACTCTAGTTTAATCGACATGGGCACACTGCTTTACAAGTCATATGCAGCTACTAGTAATTTTTTTCTAGCCAAGTGGAGAATTCTAGTTTTGTTTCTTGCTGGCTAGGGAAGCTCGCAGCTTCTTCTGTAGTGATGGTCACTGATTGTGAACCAACTTCAACTACAGGGATTAAGAAATCCAATTTAATTTTTTCCTCTCTAATAATTTAGGGTAGGCTTCTCTGAACTTCTACATTATAATAGATTATTATATTAACTTGATTGGATTCCATCAAGTCTTGATCGCCTCTAATATAAAGAAACATTTCTTGTGTATCTCTGACATATAGCCACACATTGTATTTGACTCTTGACATAGCCACACATTTCTTCCTGAGTGACAGTCATCGTTCAGAAAATTGCCTCTAAAAAATGGTCGATGATTAAAAAAACATCCTCCATGCTCTAACAATAGAGGCGAATAAGATACCGTACTTTCCATCAAGTACAATTACAATCGATTCGACACTAGAAAGGATAGTAAAGTGGCAGTGGCCATGTAGTAAATTTGATTTTGAAATTGCTTGTAGATATGAGACATAGCTCCTCAACCACTCGATCTGTATCATCCTTTCACTCATTTATAGTGCTCCAATACTTGAACATTCGCTCCTTATCCTTTCACCTGCTTCTTGAGTCCTCCCTTTTCACTTCTACCTTTGTCTCACTCCCTTCTCATCTTTAGATGTCCCTTCAGCTTTCTCATCACTCTATTGACGCCCAAGCTCGAGCGACCCCTCCTCCACCGAGTGAGTGTGGCTTGGTCTATTGAAAGCTTAGGCGGCTCATTCTCCATTGAGTGATAGTGGCTAGGTCTATTGAAAGTTTAGGCGGCTCATTCTGCATTGAGTGATAACTCCTCCTTCACTAAGTAGCGCACGCGCATGGCTCGGTCCATGAGAACTCGTATAATGCCTATCTTAGCACACGGGTCGGATGCCCTTGAGGTGGAGAAAGAGAAAGGGACCATGCATTCAGGCTTGCAATGGAAGAGAGCAAGAAAAGGACGACCCATGGGCCGTGCTGCCCCTCTTTTGTGCCATGAAAGAAGGGAATTTTTGTTCTTAAATATTACCATGTACTCTCTAAAACATCATTAACAGATAAACATCTTAAACACTTTATGAAACATTTTGTTTGCTCCCATGAGCAATCCACAAAAACATTCAGTTGATTGAAAATGGAGAAAATTTTAGTTGATGTCTTTTACATTAGTTAATAACTAAATTTACATGTAGTTTGATGTTGTAAAAAGGTGCATATTTCTTAGTTGTTGCAAGTTCATTCAAAAGGGAAAAACAAAGTACAAGTGGCTTCCTATAAAACTGTGGAGATGTTCCAAAATAGTACATAGTCTTTGTCACAGTTAAATTGTACATTTTTTACACATCGAACCATATATAAATTTAGTCATTTACTAGTGTAAATATGTCGACTGAGATTTTATCTATTGTTTGGAAATTGATATGGAGCAGTTCCGTTAAAAAAAAAACCCCAAGCATTTTTTCCCTTGTAATACATATTTTTTGCTATTGTGGAACATTGCTCGTATACGATTTGAACATTATTGAATTATTGATGAATGATTTTGTTTTTTTATCTTGAAACATTTGTTTTACTCCCGTGAAACATTCTAAAATATATTTGAAGTGCTTTGTGTTTGTTCCTATGAAACATTGCTCTTATAATTTGGGGCTATATATCTTCATGATCGTTTTAAACATTATTTAGAATAATGTTCTAGCGTTACAATTTTTTTCACATGCTAACGCAGATTGTTTTTAATACCGTCCGCTGCCTTGTTCTTTACAACTTAAAATAAAATTAAAAGCTAACGATGAAAACTTGTTATTTTTGCACACAACAAACAATATAGTATTATGTGCCTATTTTTATGGGGTTTTAAATGGTTCTACTTAGAGTTCATAAAAAAAAAATATGTTTTAAAACTCTCTAAAACCTCTCTCTCAAAGGTTAAAACTTTTTGATTAATATCTTCAGCACCTTTGACCTGAAAAGAGTAGATCATGCAGACATTTTTTTAACAAAAAGTATGACATTATAGACTTTTGGGATGGGCACAACTGGTTTAATTTGATATCACGGGTTTGGCGGACCATGGCATGCATGGATGCCAACTCAACATATACTCTCACTTGAAACAGATGATCTCATGCTTTACGCAACTACCCTTGTGTTGTCGTAGATCATGATGCTGCTCAGCTTTAGCATGAAGGTGGAATCCGTGAATCTGAACTGCAATAGAGGAGGATTGCATACTGGTCACGACGCCGTGGACAGAATTTATCAATCAGCAACTATTTTTGCTCTTCAATTTGTCACTGACACTTTGAACTTGCAAATCCACCGAAAACTTCACTTGAAAAGTACATAGCGTGTTATCACTTGATGCTAAACATAGCGGCTAGCTCTTGGTATAGATGAGAGAGGGGGGACCCCGGCTCTCCTCCCTCCCCTCCTCGTCCTCCAGGTGCTCGCCCTCTCCATCCTCGTTCCCTTTTCTCTCCATCCTGTCGTCCTTGTGTGCCCAGATCTAAACGCCCCTCGCCTCTGGCGGCGGCGGGTGGCGGATCTGGTCCACTGGGGACGGGCGATGGCTGGCCGGGGGTTGGTGGTGGGAGGACTGGTGCTAGTAGTCTAGGGTTAGGGTTAGTAGGGTCTAGATCTACCGCCAGGATTCGGCTATGGCGCCGTGTCCAGGGGGTCCTCTGGTCTCCTACATTCTCCTCTTGGCTGGCGGCGGCGCCAGCGATTGAGGGGGAGATGTCGGAGTTGGTCTTCACCCCCGATTGGCCAAGCCAACCCCTCAGAGATGAACTTATGTGTGTCGGCAGTCGCGGCGGTGGTGGTGGATGGCGGTTTTCCAGGGTGCGTGCCTGCCGAGGCCGCATGGAGCCGTCCCTCCTTCCATGCCGCCGGTGGTGGCTGCCTTAGGGCTTTTGTGCCGGGTTCCCTTTTGGATCCGGCAGCAATAAAATGGCTCGGTGTCTCTCTCTGTTTCCGACGAGGTCGAAGCCGAAGGAGGGGGCGGAGCTTTGCGTTCCCCACAGAGGTATCCCTCTGGTCCGGCGTGGCGGACCGTGCTGCGGACATGGGGCGGAGACCCTAGCCGTTGTCTTTTTCTGCGGCTATGCTAGTGCTGGGGGCGGCGACGACAACGAAGCTTTCACGACTCGGCTTACGTCTCCCCCGGGATTGGTGGCGCTTGCAACCAGCTTCCTCCGGCCATCGGTGAGGCCTCCATGTGCTACAGTTCGTTGATAAAGGCAGCAAATCAATTGTCTGAGGTCCACGAGGTCTCACCGTGTTTTCTAAACCTCCACAGGTTGTTCTCCCCCGTGAGGTGGTTTGGCCTTTGAAGGAGACGCTGCCAACATGCCTGCTGGTTTGTCTTCGTGCATCCTCTCGGCGGTGGTAGCCGTCATGGAGATGGACAACGGAACAATAGTGCCAGATGGGCCTTGTTTGAACTTCATTGTATTCTTGTTTTTTTCGAGGTCCGCTCTGTAATCATTTGTGTTTTTTACCCCCAGTAATGAACTGTCCCTTCTCAAAAAAAAAAAGAAGGTGTTCTTACCACTCTACTAGGCGTCATAAAAAATCAATATTAGATCGGTTGCCTGTTGGGCGTTGGGAGTACCGCGAACGCAGCGGATCGCAACGCCCTCGCAAGCGTCGTATGACCGCAGGCCGCAGGGAGGGAGGCAACCTCGCCCCGAACGCAGCACTGCAGGCAACCTCGCCCAAACGCAACCTCGCGAGTCGGCGGAGACGCGATGCTCTAATTTAACGATTCGCCAATTCACACGCAACGGGAAAACCGACGCGACGAGGCAATCACACAGTAGGGCAGCGACTGATTCCGATTTGGGCCTTGGCGGCTTGCATGTTGGGCCCTGGTGCAATAGGCCAATACTCCCAACATTGCGCAACAGCCTTGCCTTGTGCATTGCGCAACAGCCTCAAATAATCAGCTCGTAGCAGTCAACCTGAATGGCCAAACGAGCCTACGGGCTACGGTCTTATATGTATGGGAGCAAATTGCTTTTTTGCTACTCTCTAGAGTGTGCCTTACCATTTTGCCACTCTTAACACAGTCCTCTTACCATTTTGTCATTCCTGCCCCTTTCAGCTCATTTTAATTTATTTTTCAACAAATAGCCATAAGAAAATACGGTTTTGCCCTTCTCTAATTAGAGAGATGTACCAAAAAAAAAAAGGAAAAGTAGGGAGCTGACTGATTTTCGACGTCATACTATCAGGAGATATACCGACCTATCATCATAGAGAAGTAGTAGACATTATGACATCATAACCACATAACATAATTTTTCAGAACGTGATGGCATCATGAAACCATCAAAAACAACAATGAGACAACATTTTTTTTAGCAAACCTACAAGTTTCACATTAGTGATAGTTTTAGGCTACTACAAATGAGTAAAAAATGCAGACATCAGTTAGCTCCTTCCTATTCCTTTTGTTGGTACATCTCTCTAATTAGAGAAGGGCAAAACCGTCTTTTTCTATGGCTATTTGTTGAAAAATAAATTAAAATGAGCTGAAAGGGGCTGGAATGGCAAAATGGTAAGGAGAAAGTGTTGAGAGTGATAAAATGGTAATACAAACGTTGAGAGTTGCAAAATGATAAGGCACACTCTAGAGAGTGGCAAAAAAAAAAATTCTCCCTATGTAGGGAGGGTATTTGCTCACATGGCATGACCCGGCCACCCGGGCTTTGCCCGAGGCTGCCTCCGCCCCTACCCACTTTGTATAAGTTTCTGGATGTATGTTCTCCCTCCTCAGATGTTGCTTTAAGACTCGTGCACCATCACACCCCATCCTCATAAGTATTTTTTGCAAAAAAACCTTCAACTTCTATATCAAAAGCAATCGAGTCCTCTTCTTCTTCTTCTTCTTCCTCCTCCTCCTCTCTCCTCTTCCCACCCACCTGACCGAGTTGTCCACAACGACGCCAACTTCGACGCTGATGATCTCCTTTCTCTCTGACATGCAACCTCCGTGGCATGGCCTCCCTTTGGCACAGCACTTGGCAGTAGCGGCATGACGTGACAGCTCTGGAGCTGGCCACCACAACCCTTGAGTGCGACCTCGTCGACGTGTGGATGAGAAGACGACGACGGCTTTCCCCGGCGTGGCTCTGCCACGGCTCGGCGCAATGTGGCTGGGCCTCGGACGCCGGCGTGGTCGCCGGCACCGGAGCCGCCGTGCCATGGCCGCCTCGACCGGGCGGGACAAAGGGGAGAGAGGGGAAGAGGAGGACCTGATTGCTTTTTTCCCCCAAACTTGTAGGGGGTTTTCACAAAATACCACGAGGGACTAGGCGACCATCTTGATGCACATTGGATGGTAAATAAGATGTCTTGTGGTAAAATTGCTCTTTTTAGAGAAGGGATATAGAGATAAAAATATGGGATCCTATGCAACGACATTGATAGCGGCGTGCCGTGAATCATGTAGGCGTAAGTGTTAAGACCATTTGCAATGGTATTTTTTGAAGGTCATTTTTCCTTCGTGAAGTGTTATAGTTCCCTTTTAATGTTTCAATAGATTCTCATTAAGGTTTTTTTCGGAAGAAATTCTTTCGTGCACTTCGTTTAAAAGAAATTTTTTCTTTTTTTTTTACGAACTTTTTAGAAAGGGAGGATGTTGAAGAATGAAGGGGAAAAGGTGGAAAAGAAAACGAAGCGCTGCCCACAGTAAAACTATTTCTCCCCATTCCAAACTCCGCGCCGCTTCTATTTCGAAATCCCTCACCTTCCCCAAATCTCCAAACCTCGACTCCGACGCCAAACATGCGGCGCGGCGGCGGCGGTGGCGCGGGGAGGGGCGGGGGCCGCCGCCTCCCCAAGTCCTCGGCAGCGCCTTCGTCGGCGGTCGAGCGCACCCCGTCTCTGGACCCGCACGTCTTCCACCCGCGCAACCTCGACTCCGCTTTCTCCCGCCGCGACTCCGACGTCGCCAGCCTCTGCAGCAGCCGCCCCTCCTCCATCGGCACGGGCCCCTCCCACGCCGCTCCCATCGCCAATTTCTCCGACCGATCTTCCCAGGCCGCCGCCCTCCGCGCCGTCAATGCCTACCTCGCCCCCGCCGTCAACCTCCGCCCTCCTCTCCCCGCCGCCCGCGACATCCAAGCCGCCTTCCGCCACCTCCTCGAGCGCCTCGACTTTCCCCACCAACCCGCCTCCTTCGAGGAAGATCTTCTCACTCTCCTCCGCCTCCTTGGCTGTCCCTACAAGCTCACCCGCTCCGCTCTCAAGGCCCCTGGCACCCCGCATTCATGGCCGCCTCTCCTCTCCGTCCTATACTGGCTCACCCAACTCGCCCGCGTCTCTGACCGCATGGACGAGTCCTCTTCCCCCTCGGCCGCCACCTCAAACGAGTTCTTGCTCTACAATATCCAGAGCTATTCTCTGTTCATCAATGGTGAAGATAGTGCTGCCGCTGCCCTCGACGAGGAATATGTCTCCAAGGCGCGTGCCTTTGCTGAGCAGGCTGCTCAAGCTGATCAGGCGCTGGAGAAGG
This sequence comes from Raddia distichophylla, assembly GCA_005191435.1. Classification (NCBI taxonomy): domain Eukaryota; kingdom Viridiplantae; phylum Streptophyta; class Magnoliopsida; order Poales; family Poaceae; genus Raddia; species Raddia distichophylla. The sequence goes on along the minus strand of SPJY01034796.1, from coordinate 271,029 downwards.
AGGCTGAGGATCTGGAGGCCAAGAGGACTGAGCTCACCTCAAAGCCCTCGCGGCGGGAGGAACTGGAGACACAGAAGGAGGCCTTGACTGCAGACGTCCAGAAGTTTGAGGCAGTCGTGAAGAGTTGGGGAACTAAGATCAAGGAGAAGGAAGAGTCGCTGGTGAATATGGAGAAGGAGCTGGCGACAAAGTTGATGGATGCGAAACACATGGTGGCCGATAATGAGGAGCTGGCGAAGAAGGTGGAAGCACAACTTGTGAATGTGAGGGATGCCGAAAGAATGCAGAGGGAGATGCAAGCGATAGAGCATGACATTTCCAAGGCTGATAATGGAAAGGCAGCGCTGGAGGAGAAGGAGTGGGAGCTCAAAGCTGCTGTTGTTAGGAAGCTCGAGGAGATCGAGGCACTTACTGAGCAGTGCAACCAGGCTCTCATAAGGTATAAATGGCCCTCCTGATTGCTCAAATTTTTAAATGTCCTTCATTGATAACTGATGAACCAGTTATAATTCAAGCAACGGCAAGTTGATGCCAGCTTGCCGTTTTTATTTTATATTAAATAAAAATTGTATTATTCTAATTATTGTTGAAAGGATGATGTGGATCAGTTATTTCAATATCTTCGATCATTTTAAGCGCCTTAGTTGAAACTATAATAGTTTATGGTTTCATAACTTTCGGAGAATCGATTCTCTTTATTTAAGCATAGGTATTGAAGCTCTTAATTTCTTTGCTGTTGTTGGAGGATCAGTTTTCTTTGTTTAGGGCCTTGCAATTTACAATGGCTGTGTTTTGGCTTGCCTTAAAAGTTAAAACACTATTGCTGCCTGCCTGGTCCTTTGCTCACTGGGCAAATTTACTGAGGAGCAGCAGCAAGGCCTTTTAGCCCCGAGCAAGTTGGGGTGGACTAGAAATGAAACTCTTTATGGGCGACCAATAAGAAACAAATTTGCTGAATAAATACTGTTTCAATTTTAGCAATTATAAAGGATAGAGAAATTATAGGACACTATCCATTTTATCCTGCAAGTGGTCAAATCATGCGCTTATGGTTTAGGAATTGGCAGGGTGTTGCATAATTATGCCAATTGGTCATAAATATATGGAATCATGCAGAGCCTATGTGCTAATTCTGTGATATTTGAGCATAAAACAGACAGTGTAGGTGATTTTAAAACTAATAGGATAATGTGACAAGGTGACAAGGTTATGCCAATTGGTCATAAATATATGGAATCATGCAGAGCCTATGTGCTAATTCTGTGATATTTGAGCATAAAACAGACAGTGTAGGTGATTTTAAAACTAATAGGATAATGTGACAAGCTAATATATTTAAAAAAATGTCATTAATGTAGACTCTGAGTAAACACTAGTATAATTTTATAATGCATAAATTGTTTCAATGCACAGATAGTTAGATCAAGATTGAACGTATCTTTTTTTTTGGAATAAGTCCATTTTAATTTTATGTTCTTGAACTACGGAGAAAATCTACCTAACTCTCCGACCCTCAAAACTATGAAATGTTCCATTTCACATATGTCAACTATGAAAATGGAGTAAATAAGTCTATGTTATATCCTCAAATTATTGAAAACATCCATTGAACCTCCTTAACTACAAAAAATATATATATAAAAGATTTTTTTCGAGGTTCTAAAAATGAGGATTAATCCTTGATCCTGATTAATCCCCGTTTGATCAGCGATCGATCTCTTGTGAGTGGTGACCCAATTCGATTTCAACACATCACAGGAAAATATATCCGTTTCAATATTCCGTAGCTTAGGAAAATCTTCATGTAAAATTTTGAAATGACTGTTTTCATGCATTTTCTTGTAAGAATTTTAATATGTTTTGAGCGATTATTGTTTTTGTGAATTTCATTGTGAAAACCAGATATTTTGAAAAACACCTATATTTTCATGAAGGAGCCCATTGCAGCCCTATTGATGGTAATATTTTTAGATGACTAATATTCATTTAAGCTTTTAAAGGAATTGAATACGTTTTCTAATCTTTGCACTTTTGGTGTCCATTGAACTTTTCAGTAATTCAGAGGGGGGCGGGGTGGTTGTAAAATGGACTTATACATATTAGAAAGAGAGAAACCAGCTCTAAAACCACCCTGGGAGTTTTTTTTTAGTTTTCATAGTTGAGATATGTACAAATGGACCCATTTCAGAGTTTGGAGAGTTACTGGAGTACTGGACTTTCTCAATAATTTGGGTCTATAAAATGGACGTACAATTTATTCTTTTTGTTGTTGTTTGCGTTTTTCTTCAGAAGTTCTTTCCGTTAGCACAAAGTATATTTTAAACTTGCATCTTTATTGTCATAAACTTGTCATTTTGCAGATTGAAACCTGCTGTTGATTTCCAGTACATGCTAAATGCAAAAGGATCCTCCCCACATGAGATCCTAGGTATCAGTTACAAAACTGTCCTGAAGCCTGCACTCAAGGCTCTCTCTGATGAAACTAAAAGAATATCTATTTCAAAGTTTGATGAGTCAATTGATCTGGAAAGGCAGTTGCAAGGAGATGTTAAAATCATGGAGGAGAAAAGGAGCTATATTTCTGTTTTACAGACCAAAACTGATGAGGTCAGTTCATCTTATGTTAACAGTCAAATTATAGCCTGCCTCCCCAACTTAACTTATTTACTTATCTACTTATGTGGCTTATCCCAGTTTTAGAAAGGCAATCACTTTTGTAATTTGAGTCTTTTTTCTCTATCTCCAAGGTGTTTTGAAAGCTCGAAATGAACTAGTCAAACGAAATGTATTTGACTCTTGAGACCATCTCAAAAAGTTCTCAAAGATAGCACATAAGTAGAATTTAAGGCCTAGAAGCCATTTTTTTGGTCTCACTTTCTATTTGTCAAACCTAGGCATCAAAATAGAAGCATCTATTAGTTATACTAAAACTTAGCTGAACTTATCTGAAAATCTGGTAACATTGGATTTCTATACCATGAGTTCAAAACATTAGCCCAATAATATATTGTCATGAATTCAGTGCAGATTAGAGTGTTTTGTAGAACTGGTCTATCATTGATATGCAGGGCATCATGCTGACAATACTCAAATGAACAAGTCAGACTCTAGCCGATGCTCTACTTCCTTTCTTCTTTTTATACTTGGTTTTTTTATGTAATATTTGGTACAAATATGATGTCGGGCATGTTTGGATGGTGGCCATTGCTTGCCGTCCCAAAATTTTGGCGTGCCCTTGCAGATTGGCATGCATTTGGATAGTAGCCGATGCTCGCGTTGCCACCAAAGAAAAATTGACACGCCCTTGGATTTGTACTGCGCATGTGGGCACGACAAATATACGGAAAGCCAGCGCCCACGCCTTCTGTTCGCTCGCCAATGCACATGGGCCCAACTGCAGCTGTAGTGATCGCCGACTAGCTAGCATCGTTGTTTTCTTTTCAGTTGACATTAAACTTCTCATTTTTATATATATGTGATACAATGTCTAAATTGCACGAAACAAATTTTACAATTCATCTAAAATCCTACGCTAATACTTTCCATTTTTTGTTTCTTTTTAAAAATTTTGTTGGTCATTGCTTGTTGGCTACAAACCAAACACCTAAAATTTTTCCTTTGGAAGGTCATGCCCTAGATTGGTAATGACCTTTGCATTGGCATGACCATCTAGGGCTACAAACCGAACATGCCTATATAGCTGGTATATGGGCATATATGCCATTGTAGAGTTAGTACTAGATGAAAATGCCACCACAAAGTCTATAAGGTCGTAGATGCCATTATAAACCGTGGATTTACTCATAAATACCATTATTATGGAGTACTTGGGGATATATGATCTCAATATACGGTCCAACATACTCTGACCAGTGGGTCCCCTATGTCATATTATTCTCTTCTACCTCCCAAGTCCCAACTATCCCCAATCCCCATCACCTTTCTTGGTGGGCTGGAGGTGTTCATTGGCTGCGTGTGGCGCACGGTTCAGCTGTGCGCCGATGCCTTTGTTGTCAACATCGGTGGCACCTCTTGCTCACCAATAGCCGCCACGTCAGCTTCCTTCACCGTGCCATTATGATGACCATGGCCTACGCGGGATGGCAGCGTGGCGTGGGGTGGCAGACGAGGCGGCATGGAGAGGTCTGGGGTGGACCGGTGTGGGAAGGACGGGGGCGGTAGACAGGCGACTGACGGGGAGGAGATGTTAGATATAACTAATCTTGACTTGTTGGCCCCGCCCCGTCGCCGGTCGCCCCCCTGGATGCGATCATTAACTAGTGTGCTTATTATTGCTGTGTTTTATAGTTTAACTAGTATATATGCGGCGTATTTAGATAACGGTAGACAAAACTAATTTTAGCCTTGCCCCACCTACATTTTAGTCCTGCGTCCGCCAGTGCGTGGACTTACTCATAAATACCATTATTATGGAGCACTTGGGGATATATGATCTCAATATACGGTCCAACATACTCTGACCAGTGGGTCCCCTATGTCATATTATTCTCTTCTACCTCCCAAGTCCCAACTATCCCCAATCCCCATCACCTTTCTCGGTGGGCTGGAGGTGTTCACTAGCGGCGTGTGGCACACGGTTCAGCTGTGCGCCGACGCCTTTGTTGTCAACATCGGTGGCACCTCTCGCTCACCAACAGCCGCCACGTCAGCTTCCTTCACCGTGCCATCATGATGACCATGGCCTACGCGGGATGGCAGAGTCGCGTGGGGCAGCTGACGAGGTGGCATGGAGAGGTCTGGGGTGGCCCGGTGTGGGACGGACAGGGGCGGTACACAGGTGACTGACGGGGAGGAGAGAACCGGGGAGGAGAGATTTGGGGGAGATGGGAGTAGTTGGGAGGAAGGTGATGTGAATGTTAAATGTGGGACCCACTCGTTAGACCGTATAATGGAATGTATTTTGAACTCGGTATATCCCTAAGTTCTTCGTAATGGCATCTATGCACATTTCCATAGTTTATAATGGCGTCTACGACCTAAGCGACTTTGCGTGGCATTTTCGTCCAGGGCAAACTTTGCAGCGGCGTATGTGCTTTTTCACCTTTTCTTTTGCTTATTGATTGTGATGGTAACACAACCAAATGAATGATGCTCATGTATGACCTTTTTCCAGTGGTAACCTATGCTATGTCTATCACTATAAAACCTTCATGGGCCAGTGGAGATTTAAATCAACAGTAACTTTAATTGTTATTCTTGCTGGCTCATTAGGATTGTAAAAATTTAGAGATCTTTTATATTAGTCAAATGTGTGATTGAGCTCAAAGCACATCACCAATGGAAGTTGAATGAATTGATTCTGCGTCATGAGTCATGACGCATGGCGTGTCTTAATACTTGTTTCCTTAGCATGATTTATCAAAACAAAAACATGGATAAACAATGGTAACTTTTGTTCACTTGATATTTAAAGTTTTCATATTGGTCATCTTGTGGACATGATTAAATTAGTTATCTCAAGTTTCTATCACCTTCATTAAAGATCAGGATTAACCTAATTACCTTATACATATCAACCAACAGGCCACCAGCCCACGGCTTGATATGCTTTGTGTAGGGTTTTACGTCTATGATATCATCGACAACTTGCTCATCTTATGCTATGAATATTGATGTTGGTTCTAAAGTCCAAGATAATTCATGCAACTCTCTGCATAAAACATGGCCGCACTGTTGTCTATGAATAATTAGTCCTACGGGTGGAGGTTTAATCAGATTAGGAAGGATAGTGCTCTGTATAATTTTTGAGTTGGAAGTAGACATAGAGAGTGTAGTTGAATAAATATTAAGTTCTTAAAGAAAGCATTGGAGATTTGGTTTGGAAGCTATAGCAATTCTCGTGCATTCATTGGCTCTTTTTGTTATGTTGGAAACTGCAATGTGCATTTTTTAATTGATTATTCTGTGATACAGTATGGTTATTCTTGAGGACTACTACTTAGTTTTTACAAAAGTCTGTGTTGAAAGAATTCTTCTATTTTTCTGTATAGTAACATTCCATTTTATTGAGTTCTTGTTTGCTGCCAAAAACTACTCACTTTTATGGAAAAAGTTGTAAAAGATTAAAGAATGTTCATTTTTTTCTCCCTATTTATGTTTAAATTTATGTCTGTCAGATGGCTGCTCGATTGAATTCACTGGATATTGAAATTGGAAATCATGTTGCAAGATGCACATCTGATGCTAATCATATGAAAGATGAGTTAGAGAGAAAGGAATATCACTTAACTACTGTTGAAAAGGAGGCGGATGAATGTCTGAAGGTACTTTTCATTTATATTTTGTGGTAATCAAATCTGTTGCCCTAGGTGGCTGCCTAAACATCTAAGTGGTGCCTAGGTGTTGGGCCCCAGCCTTCAGCCTTGTCTGCCTATGTTATTTCACCTCAGTTGGATTAGGCTCTAGACACCAGTTGGGCAGCTGACTCATACATAGCACCTAGGGAAACATTGATGAAATGTATTCCCTTAGCATGATATATTAACAATGAGATAACCTAATGCAATTTTGCTGGACAGAATTCTGAACAGAGACTCCAAGATGCACTCAAGGAAACTGAAGAGGAAACTCAAATGTGTGCAAGCGAGCTGCTACAGCTTATTGATTCCATTACAGAATATAAAGAATTCATGGAAACAACAACGGCTAGGATGAAGAAAGACCTCTATGAATATACGGATGACATAGCTTCCCTGCCAGCCAAGATGATGCCCAAACCAAATTCTGCTAATCCCTGAATGTGAAGAAATTTCACATGAATTTGGTCCGATCTAGCGGTAGTCATGCCAAGGCATGCATGCTATGCACTTGAGGTAATTTCCTAGAAATGTGGTCTACCACCTTGTATATTACATTTAGGGTGTTTGATTTGTGGCAGTCTACTTTTGCTATCTGTAGTTCTATTCCAGTGTAATATTCTGTGACAACTAACTTCTATCTTCCCCCTGAGTTTGGCAGAAGCTACCTTACCGCAATCATAATATATTTGGTGTTCAGTATTTGGTGTTGCCTCTACTCAGTAGCTTCACTTATTTGAAGTCACGAGATTATGCTGAATTAAACTTGTTTGTGCTGAGAAGGCTTAAATTTACATCCTAGTCCTATATCATGGTCTCGTGGATAATGTGGTTATTGTTGAATAGCTTGGTTTGTGAAGGCTTCCATAGATGGCGAAGCCCAGGTCTGATGCAGATGTTTGTCATTGTAGAATTTGTCCTCACACGCGCGCTGCCTTGTAAAAATTAATTATGTGGATGGTACGAAGTTGACCCTTTGTTCTTTTGCGACGGCTGTAAGTAGCCGAAAATTTTAATATAAAAAAAGTCGTCACGCCTTAAGAAATGTCTTGAGTCTAAATTTTTTTTTCTAAACTTTTAAGAAGAATGAACTAAAATCCTATAAAAATAATTAAAAAGCATTGTATTATTTGGTTTGTAAAAAATAACAAGCCAAATTTTAATTTAATTTAATTTAATTTTGGTTGGACAAAGTCTCTGGCTTGTTATGAATTTGGCTGGCTTTCTTAGGAAGTCTAGGTTTCATTGGGATCATGAGCCAGTTATGAATTTGGCGATTGTTTGAGACGGGTTTGCCTTAATTGTATGGTTCTGAAAATCACTATTGAATTTTTACGGGAGGGACTAATTTGCTTGCGTTTATATGTGAAATTTTGGTTGTTTCTTTAAACTGAAGTTTCAAAATTGGTAAATTCATTGTTTTTTAAAGTGTTTTTCAAAGATTGGACCCACCACTTAGATCGGAAAAGCATTAGAAGTCCTCCGGTGCGTAGTACTCCCTCTAGTTTCATAATACTTGTCATTTTGGACATTGACACGGTTTTTAAAATTCAACTTTGACCATCAATTACTAATAAAATTTATTTATAAAATCCACAAAAATATGATACTGTGATAGTATTTTTCAAGACAAATTTATATGTATGGTTTTTATGTACACAATCCAAATAGTTTAATAGATTTTTGTAGATAAAGTTTTAAAAGTTTGACTTAGGACAAACATAAGATGTCAATTTTGTAAAATTTATTTACAAAATCCACAAAAATATGATATTGTATTTGTGATAGTATTTTTCAAAACAAATTTATATGTATGGTTTTTATGTACACAATCCAAATAGTTTAAAAGATTTTTATAGATAAAGTTTTAAAAGTTTGAGTTAGGACAAACCTAAGATGTCAATTATTATGGACCGGAGGGAGTAAGGTAGGACAAAAAACTCATGTGGAAAATCAATAAATAAATAAATAAATTTTAAAATTTTAATAATTAAAAGTTTTGAATATTGTTCCTTTACTTTACCTTTTATAATTCTTACAAATATTGTTTCTTTTTTCTCCTTCGCATTTCTTTCAATTTGTTCCATTAATCATGAACCACATGTGCTGTGCACTTTCCTTTCTAATCATAAACCGTGCACATAGCACACGTTTCTTGCTAGTACCGGCTTATGTGGTACCTCAGTTCACTTTTATATGACATATGATTTAAATATAATTTTAATTTGTTTGTTCGTACCAATACAAAAATATTGTCACCCATCTTTTGAAGGGGCATTTATAGCATTTTCTCATACATTTTCTAAAAAATCATTCACCTTTAACCTTATGCAAATCTAACACATATACCCTACAAAAGTGGATGGAGGGAGTAAAAATTTATTTATAAATGACCATTTCTTGCCAACACAAATTTGAGGGTTGCCATGCTGGTGATTTTTACTGATTTCCTTAACACCGCTTGGTTATACTCCCTCCATACTTTAAATAATAGTTGTTTTAAATTTGTCTTAAGTTGAGGTTTTAAAACTTTACACACAAGAATCCTTTTGAGCTATTTGGATTGGGGACAGCAAAATCATACATATAAATTTATCTCGAATAACACTTCTATAATATCATTTTTTGTGGATTTTCTACATAAATTTTGATGATAATTGATGATTAAAGTTGTATTTGGAAGATCATGTCAACAACCAAAATAACTATTATTTAAAGTAAGGAGGGATAGTACCTTTTTGCATCACGCAGTGCCTAGCCTCTTACTTCATAATGGATCTGTAGCCATGCACGTGTAGTGCAAGTTGTTCACAATGTATATCGATTCTTTGAAATTTACTGTCCTTGTAATGTGTATATTGTGACCATTTTTCTCATTCACAAACATAAATAATTCAAAAACATAATTTCAGCCATATACATAAAATTTGTTCAGGGTCCATTGCATCCATCACACCGGATCAATGAGACAACAGCAGAGTGTGACATCCGAAACATTTAAAATAATTAATTCACATTTAAATTTTAGGAGAAAAAAACTCTATTTCTTTCCCCCTTCGTTCTCTCTACCTTCTCTTCTCTTTCCCAAAAGTAGCCTCGTGGCCAAGGGCATTCTTCCTCCCAGTGGCAACAACAAGAACTCTTATGTTCATTGCCTAAACCGAGTCCATGCAAGGGCTTGCCAATACCAAGCAGGCGAGCAACACAAGACTCCTCTTTCCCTCTTTTCACCAATCCAACTCTGTTTAAGACCTCAATTTAACCAAAATTCGGTTAAAATTCCATTTATAATTCTCACTTATATATACCTGCAAACTATTACATTGTTCCCTAAAAAGGGAGATGCTACTATGTAGCCAACACTATCTCAACAAGACAAAGTTTCATACAACTTTACGTGGTTTCCGTGTGGTTTCACAAGGTGGGTCTCGCCGTCGAAATATAGTTTTATGTAATGTCTAAATCAAAGAGGAATGATTAAAATTGTACATGACTGTAATTGTACCTGGTCCTGGAGCTGGAAGGAAACGTACATGCATGCATGCCGGGCAGGCAGCGAAGAACCAGAGGTCCAGAGCGAGCAGAGGCAGCAGTCCATGCAGCTAGCGCACACTGCAGTAACTAGTTAAGCCTCAAAATAAATGTGAATTGAGTGACCCTCCAGGACGCTGTCGAGCTCGAGCCCCCCAAACCCCCAGGCTGCCAGCCATATATGCCATGGCTTCTCCGCCCATTGCAGCCACAAAACTTCTCTACCTCCTTGCCTCAGCTCTTGCCTCGTGCTACTCCTCGCTCCTTGGTCTTTGCGATAATACATGGAAACTATGCTCCAGCCACCTCTACACACTACTGCGGATCGGGGCTTCACAAGCGGCCTATCACAAGCGGCTGGCTTTAACCCGCTTGCGACCCGATCGCCACAAGCGGTTCGTGGCCAACGGGTGGGAGGGTGGCGGGAAAGGGCATATGCAAGCGGTTCGTGATACAAACCGCTTGCAGAGATAGCACACTGTAAGCGGTTCGTATCACCAACCGCTTGAAATAAT
>SPJY01034796.1:183494-253046 GCA_005191435.1 Raddia distichophylla | reverse complement strand
ATATATATATATGCTGTGTTTGCTGCTGTTGAAATTTGTTTCAAATTCATATTTGAAAGCTTTTTTTTTGCTGAATATACTTATTCGCGAGGGCTAACGGGCCCTCGTAACAAACCACAGGACGCAACTATTCGCTAGGGCCGTATAGCCCTCGTGATTAGCAGTGGGCACAAACCCTATTCGCGTGGGCCATGTGGCCCTAGCGAATAGCAGTGGGCAGGGAGGCTATTCGCGAGGGCCTTGTGGCCCTAGCGAATATAAGTGGCAGGTGCTATTCGCGAGGGCCATGTGGCCCTAGCGAATAGCTTGGGGCTGGCACCTGCACACTCCAGGGAACGTGGGCCCCACGTGCTTTTCGCGAGGGCTGAGGGACCCTCGTGATAAACTGCCAGACCAGTCAGTCGCGAGGGCATAAAAAAACCCTCGCGATTAACCATTTGCGGGGGCCATGCCCTCGTGTTTTATCGTTATTTGCGGGAGAGCAGACGCGAGCACCTATTCACGAGGGCTGGCCCTCGTGAATAGTAAATCGCGAGGGCTTTCGGTTTTATCGCAAGGGTTTTCAGCCCTCGGTATTGAGGAAGATTCCCGTAGTGCTGGTGCAAAGCTCTGAGGCTGCATACTTGCATGCATCGCGCAACACCACAGATTGTGGTGTTCGTTCAGGCTCCTCTTGGTCGGTCTCGTGCAAGCAGTTCTGCTGCTAGCGTCGCGTGGTGCCGAGAGCGAAAACTCGTGGCCCGCTTTTCCTTGCGGTTACTTGGGAGATTTTCTCACACTGCCACTACTACAACACTCCTCATCTGCGACCCCTCATCATATACAGTTTTGGCCAGAATGGGCAGTGATGTGCGCCCCCTCCCCCATCACCACCCCGCGATCGCAAGTTCTGGCAAACACCGCCTATGATAACCAGCGCCTGTGAGTCACCAATCCCAAATCACTAATATATGTGCAGTGTGTGTACCATATATGTGCAGTGTGTGTACCGATCACCAGTGATATATGCGCATTCAAGTATTTGTTGGACAACATGGACCAAGAGATCAATTATTGGCGCGTGTTGTTGATGCTTCCTTTGACCACAAGTGCCAACACTTTCTTCGTGACCTATAATTGTCACACTTTTCTCACTTTCCCTTGCTCTTTCTTTGTTGAACTCCATCCTAGCTCTCTCCTTCTTCATTAATTCCTTGAGCTCCACGTTCACCCTTCCCATAGCCGATCAACCACCTCCACGACCTCCTCACCACTACCCTGATCCCCCACCCCTCCCTCCTCCTCCCCTCCCCCAACCCTGCATTCGCTTGATCGAATCCAATAGCAACAGGATGACAAGGTTGTGACAACGGATTGTCATAGAGCAGCTACCATGGCCACCAGGTCCACTGCTACCTCCAGCCAAGTCAATAGGTTCATGACGCTACCTCCTCCTCTCTCCACCTCCTCCACGCCCATACTAGGGCCCTCCTCAACCGAGCATCGACTTGCGAGAGTGGTACAAGGAATTGTACCTGATAAAACTTGTAGCAAGCGCGCTGCCAGGTTCAAGGCACGCTACAACCTCCCGACTGTGACACACACAAATTCCGCAACGAGAACGTGGGGAGAACACGTTTGCAGGTGTGCCAATGTATTTATCAAAAATACACAAAAGAAAATAGGGCCAATGGTGTTTATATTTTATCATCACAATGAAGTACAACTCATTGTTGATATTGCGCTCCGTAACCAGGTTGGCTAGGTATCTATAGCCTGGCAGGCTAGACTTCTTGTTTAGGTGATCGTCGGGTTCTGGATTCCGGGACCTCGGAAGGACGCCCGGTTAATTACATCCGCGAGCCAGCTCGCGAAACACATTCGATTAAGCTGCTGGGGCTGTCTTCTTCTCCTCGTTGCTTCATGGTTCACTGTGCAGTTGGTGGATGGAGATAAGATGGGGACGATAGAATACATGGGGCAGCAAGGCCCATGTAATGCCTAGCACAGTCGTTGACATTTGGCTATGTCTGCCCGTGTAGCTTGATCTTGTCCTCGTCAAGCTTGACGTTTTTAGTATTTGAACTTGGGTGGAATGCAAGGTTAGCGCTTGGCTTGGAGTTGAAGTTGACGGCTTTGTTGCATCATCGGGGATGTTCCAGCTTGTTGGCTTTTGGACTTGTTGTTGACGTATCTTTGATCACCAGAGTTGACGTAGTTGGTATTCTCCTTAACGGCATATTCTCGTCAAGAGCCTTAGTTGGCACTGTGGAATTGGGATATCCACCACACCATGAATCTTCGGTAAGAAATTGTTGAGGATCTCCTTAATGGAATATTCATCCTTAGGAGAGTTGGTTGGCACCATGGAACTGGGATCTCCACAGTACCCTTGATGAGATGCTCGTCACCAGGAGAACTTTGGTGATACTGTGGAACTGGGATCTTCATAATATTGTTGATGGAATGTTCATCATCAGGAGAACGTTATTGAAGACCTCCTTAACGTGATGTTTATCGTAAGAAGAATTGGTCGGCACCGTGAAATTGAGATCTCCACTATACTATTGATGGGATGTTCGTCATCGGGATAGTTAGCCAGCACTGTGGAATTGGGATCTCCACGATACTCTCGATAGGATGTTCGTCATCGTCTCGATATTTATTGGAGCTTCTTCCTCCTAACGGAAAGTTTATCGTTAGGAGGTATGTCGGCACCGTGAATTGAGATCTCCATGATACCTTTGGCCTTCAGGGTCTTGTTCACCTTCGGGCGGTGTTTGTTGGGATGAGATAGTGGCTCGTTTGGGTCGATGTGGCAATTGATCTCGCCGGTGTTGACGGATTTGTTGAAGAAGGTCGCCGGACGGCTTCTCTGACTGTTAACGAAGTCGTTGTCGAATGATTTTCAGTTTCTTCGAGCGGAACGGCATTCCGCTAAAGAAAACTCCACAAACGGGGCTTGAGGGTGAATCTCCCTAGTGGAACACGATTCCGTTAAGGAAAACTTGTTATTTCATGTGATTCGTCCGGAGCTTCTTCGTTTCCGGCCTCGGACAACTTGGGGACAATTTCCCTTAGCAGAGATTGACTCCGCTAAGTCCGAAACGCCGTTTTATGTGATTTTTGACGCGTTTCTTCGCTTTATAATGATAACGATGCACAGTGTCGCCATTAGCCCCGGCCGTTATGTATTTTAGTATGGAGTGTTCTGCTAATGATGTCCTTTTGCCATGGCATCTTTGGGATGCGCCATCGACGTTGGTATTAGTAGATGCTACCTTCTCGGCAATTGCTTGACCATGCCGCTGAGGGATCGAGGCAGCCGTGTTAGAGGAAGACATAGGCCACACTGCCAATGCCGATGGGGGTCTAGATCAGGCGTCGCTCCACGCCGAGGTAAAGGATGGGGTCGTCGCCGTCCACGTTGATTTTGGAGGGAGGGACCATTGCGCGGGAGATGGCTAGATCGATGGCCGGTGTGTGGGACATAACTGGAGCCACACCGCTAGATTAGGCAAAAGGGTAGCGATGGGGCGATGCGCTGAGCCACCGCTGGAGATGCCGAGGGGATGATGTGCCACCGGGCCACTATGCCGCAAGGAAAGGGTCAGTCGTCGCCGCCAGATCTGGAGGCGTGAAGTATGTCGCCAGCCCTTGAATGATCAGAGGAGGGAGCACCGCCGCTGTGTCGTCGTGATGAAAAGCCGCCGCCGCATCGGGATGGCCGAAAGGGAAAGTCAGGGGCCGCGCTGGCGCGGGCGCGTGGAGGAGGAGATCACCACCGCCTGCGTCGTGCGGGAGGAGGTTGTCGCCGCCGCCGCATTGAGGTGGAGCAGCAGAGGACGGCGCCGCCGCCGGGCGCATGGAGGAGGAGGAAGGCGGCGTCGGCCGTCGCAGGTGAAGGAGGGGCGACACCGGCCGTCGCGAGCGAGGACGAGAAGGAGGCGGCGCGCCGGCTGCCGCGGGTGAAGGAGGGGCGACGCCGGCCGTCATGAGCGAGGAGGAGAAGGGGCGGCACGCTAGCCGTCCTGGCCGCGAGGAGGAGACGGTGGCGGCGCGCCAGCTGCCCCTGGCACCTGTGCAGAGAGAGAGAGAGAGAGAGAGAGAGAGAGAGAGAAGGGAGAGGCGAGGGCGGAGAGAGCGGGAGGGGCGGCGCCCCCTTCCCCTTTTACCTTTTTTTTTCTTTTTCTTCACCCGCCGCCTGGTGATGCTCGTGCCGATTCCTCTGCCCAGGTTAATCCCGGTACTAGTTTTTTTTATAGTCGGTAATTAGGGTTTGCTGATTTCATGCCAGATTTGGATCAGACCAGTTCCGGGCGAAATTAATCTGCGAAAATAAATCTGAGGACGCGGGCCGATTGACGCTATCAATTTTTTTTCTCATCAAACACCGACGCTATAAACATCTCCTCTGATGATTCATCATCCTCGTGTTATTGTGAAGGCTCCTGTTCGGAGTTTGATTTGGATAAGGAAATACGGGGTGTTGAAAGTCATTATACATAATCTACAGAGAGGTTACGTTGACTCATTCTTGAGTTGAATGTGATTGATGTGAACTAATTTAATAATTAATATGTTGTACCATAATAATGTATAATTAATCTAATATATGAGTTAATGCATTAATTGTGCTTATACTGTATAATGTAAATAAATAATGCATGTATAATTTAATTAAATAGTGTATTGCTCGGTGTTTAAAATACCAAAGGGCACACTGGTTAAAAGGGCTGAGATGAGTGCGTTGATTTATAAGGACATGACCACATGCAGTCCCGCGTCATTTTTTGGTCACCGAAAACAAAATTCAGATAAGCGTGGCACAGTGCTTTCACTAGCAATGTCTTGCTAGGAATTCTATGCAAATTGTGAAGACGACCCAAAGCAACTCCTTCACTGTTTTTCTTTAAATCTCCTCCATTGACCACACTTACAAAGTGACAAAAGCAAACTTATAGATATCGTTCAGTTCCGACCGGAACGGCCGGTATTTCTCATTCCGCCACTTAAAACGGAACACATAGTCATTTTTCGTGCCGGCCCAAATACCGGTCCGTACCGGTCGTTCCGGCCGGTATTGGTACCGAGCCAATCCGGTATAGGCCCAAAATCAAGTGACCACTCCCCCGTCCCATCTTGATGCACTCCAATCCATCCTTTTTTGTGATTTGCATTCTATGAACCCTACCACATTAACTTTTGAAATGAAGTGGTGAAATACGTGCTAAATTGTTTCAATGATTTATGTATGTCAAGGTAAATTTTGATAAATATATTTCTATTTTCAATATTTGAATTATTATATTAAAAGTCCGGAATGGTACGCCAGAATAGACTGATACCGAAATGTTCCATCCCAATAGCAAAATCGGAATTTCATCGAAACGGTATTGATAAGTCTGGACAAAAGCATTAGATGTTGTGGAGAAGAACTATGCACAATGACCTAGTACAAAATTCAAACCACAAGAGAGACAAATTCCAGTAGCTGACAAACAAATTGAGAATCATGGGTGCAAAACTACAAATCCTACCATAGATATTGCCGCTTAGGTGGCCGAAGCCAACCATCACGCCAAGAAATGTAAAGAGAGTTTACTATCATACCAAATTTTGTTGCCATGAAAGTAGAACCTAATACTAGAAAATTGAATTTGTTGAAAGAAAAATCTAAGACTTCAAAACGATAAGAGAGATCCTCTCATTGCCAAACTTTGCGAGGTTGCCGAAGTTAAGGGAGGGCGAGAACGCTGATGAGCTTTGCACGACCATTTTTTTTTTCCCACTCTAGCCAAAGTCTAGGAAGCAAAATAGCATCTTTTCACCGATCTGAGTCTTGTGGCTCTTAAAGCCAGGCCAAATCAAATGTCCCGGCTCATTGAAGCGCTTAAAATTTATATTTTTTTCTCAGCAATTCAACTATGGCGATGACTTCGGGTCGGACGTCCCATCAAAAAAATTTCGTCGGACACTGCAGCCCAAAACCCAGGTAAGCATGTGCGAACTGCATGCGCATGTGCGAACTGCATGCCTCTCGCATGTCTCTTGGCCAATAGAAAAACAGATTGTTAATGGTGCATGCGCTTATTACGGAATGTTGCGGACAGTCTGCATGCACTGATGCAAGCAAGACGTCAGCAAAAGATTCCGTTTTGTGTTTCTCTTTTAACGGAAATAACTTTTCACTGCGAGCTTCAATCCACAAACCGTTTTCACTAACGTGTTTCTCACATTTTTACGAACAAAACAAGACCAATGTTGCCATATAAAATTTTACTGAAACAATTTGTTTATCCTAGTGCAATAATTAATTTAGCCTGTTGAAACAATATGGCCAGCCTACTGAAACAATTGGTTTTGTCTAGTGGACGTGTAACCAAGTGCAACAATTAAATTTAGCCTATTGCAACAATATTTCTAGCCTTCTGAAACAATTAGTTTGGTCTGTTAAAACAATCTATCTAGTCTGTTGAAACAATCTGTGTAACTTATTGGAACAATATGTTTGGTCTGTTAAAACAATTAATTTAGCCTACTGGAAACAATATGTCTAGCCCGTGCAAAACAATTAGTTTGGCATGTTGAAATAATCTATCTAGCCTGTTGAAACAATTTGTGTAACTTATTGAAACAATATTTTGGCATGTTCAAACAATTAGTTTAGCCTACTGGAACAATATGTCTAGCCCACGGGAACAATTAGCTTAGTCTATTGCAACAATATGTCTGGCCTGTTGAAACAATTAGTTTAGCTTATTGGAACAATTTGTATAGCCTAATGAAACAATTTGTATAACCTATTGGAGCAATATGTTTGACCTGCTGAAATAGTTAGTTTAGCCCGTTGGAACAATCTATCTAGTCTGTTGACACAATTTGTGTAACCTATTCAAACAATATGTTTGGCCTATTGAAACAATTAGTTTAGCCTACTGGAACAATATGTCTAGCCCACGGAAACAATTAGTTTAACCTATTGCAACAATACGTCTAGCTTGCTGAAACAATTAGTTTAGCCTATTGGAACAATATGTCTAGCTTGCTGAAACAATTAGTTTAGCCTATTGAAATAATTTGTATAGACTGTTGAAATAATTTGGCCAATAAAAATAAAAAAATTCAAAAAAAGAAAGTATTTGAAGTGAGCTTATTAGAATTTTAGATGAATTATGAAATTTTTTCTATGCATTTTGGATTCCAGATGAAATTAATGAGAAATTAAATTGAAAAGTAACGAACCGCTCATTTTTCCTTACTTGCAGTGAACGTGCAGTGCATCAATCATGCGCGGGGATGTGATTGGCTGGCCACGTGCACACTGGGAGCACCACTTGCGCGCCGCATGGGCCGTCGGTTGGCTGGGCCGTGGCGTTCGACGGGTGTCGGACGCCCGGTTTCAAGCATTATCGTTCAACTATTTTAACAATTCAGCCAAGCTAAAGCTTCCCCAAGATTGTTTGCTCACCACAATGCGATGGTCTAAAATCGAGAAGGCCATCACCAATGATGTTCTAACTTAGAATGTCTCAACCACTATTTACAACTTGTTTTTACTATTCATCTACATTTTTCTATACTATTTTATATGTTACAGTACTTAGACGTTTTAAGTTAGGATTTATCGGACATGCGCACCCTGCCACCTGTTTATCAGCTAGAACAATCCTACGAGAGAAAACCAATGAATACATCTAGTCGTACATTTTTTATTCAGTTTGTGACTTATATAGGGGTGTAAACGGTTCGGATCGGATCGGATAATGGCTAAATCATATCCTTAACCACATGTTTTTCTTGGAATCGGATCCGGTTACGGATATTTCGGATACGAATACGGGATCGGATATTGTCGGGCACGAATACGGATCGAATATGAATCAAACCGAATACGGTTACAAATATTTTATTAAAGTATGAAACATAGTCAGACAACAAATAATTTCAAGTCATATTAACAAAGTGGCATATATTAATAAGTCAATAAATAGTTAAAGGTTCCTTTGAAGATAAAAATTTTTCTTTGGTATTTGCGATGTGGGGTTTTGCTTACAAAAGATAATTTAGCCAAACGAAATTGGAATGGAAGTCAGACTTGCTGCTTTTGTCACAAGAATGAGACAATTGAGCATTTGTTTTTTGATTGCCGCTTTGCTCGTGCGGTTTGGAGTGTTTTGTTTGCCGCCACTGGGGTTAAACAACCAATCGGTGTGGATATGATGTTTGGTTTGTGGTTAAAGAGCTTTCATGAAAGGCTGAGACCTTTATTTCTGCTAGGAGCTGCCGCATTATGTTGGTCACTCTGGATTTGCAGGAATGATTTGGTTTTTTTAAAAAAAGAGTTTCTTTTTTCCATTGCAGGTTATTCTTTCAACGGCGCACTGGCTTACGACTTGGGCTATCCTCCAGAGGGCGGACTTACAAGAGTCGGCTATAGAGGGTTCGCGACTTTTGGTGCGTACGGCCAAGGATTTTTTTTCCCAGGCACATGGGTGGCGGTCTAGTCTTCGGATTGAGGGCCACTAGAGTGTGTTTGTCTCTCTTGTTTTTTGGCTGTGTGCGTTTGCAGAGGCCGGAAGTTATGACAAGACTTTGTATCTTCTTGATGTATTGTGCTTGGACGTTTTTATAAAGCTTTCTTTTTCGAAAAAAAGATATTGCTGCTTAGGTGGCCGAAACCAACCATCACGCCAAGAAATGTAAAGAGAGTTAACTACCATACCAAATTGTGTCGCCATGAAAGTAGAACCTAATACTAGAAAATTGAATTTGTTGAAAGAAAAATCTAAGACTTTCAGACGACAAGAGAGATCCTCTCATTCCCAAACTTTGTGATGTTGCGGAAGTTAAGGGAGGGCGAGAAAGCTGATGAGCTTTGCACGACCATATTTTTTTCCACTCTAGCCAAAGTCTAGGAAGTAAAATAGCACCTTTTCACCGATCTGAGTCTTGTGCTCTTAAAGCCAGGCCAAATCAAATGTCCCGGCTCATTGAAGCGCTTAAAAAAAAAATTTCTCAGCAATTCAACTATTTTAACAATTCAGCCAAGCTAAAACTTCCCCAAGATTGTTTGCTCACCACAATGCGATAGTCTAAAATCGAGAAGGCCATCACCAATGGTGTTCTAACTTAGAATGTCTCAACCGCTATTTACAACTTGTTTTCACGATTCATCTACATTTTTCTATACTATTTTATATGTTACAATATTTGGACGTTTTAAGTTAGGATTCATTGGACTTGCCCATCCTGCCACCTGTTTATCAGCTAGAACAATCCTACGAGAGAAAACCAATGAATACATCTAGTCGTACATTTTTTATTCAGTTCGTGACTTATCACCCCTTTAATGGTAGGTTAGACTAAGCTCTCTGGCTAAACGTGCGGAGAAATTTCGGTACGGGACACTCAATTCGTTGGCCTTTTTTTATTTCACACTCAATTTGTTACTCTTTCTTAATTTGGCACCTGATCCATGAATTGTTTTGTTTCATGACACTCCTCCCATTTTCTCTCATTTCCATTTTATTTTCTCATTTTCTATTCCCTTTTCCGGCTAAAGTAATGAAAATGCCCCCTAACTAGAAATGTTCAATCATATTTGAGTTCAGTCGAATTTGAATGCTGAATTTAAGCAAATTTCAATTTTAAAATTCTAATTTTGACCAATTTCAAATTTAAATTTTGCTCCAAATTTAAAATTAGCTTAAATTTATTTGAAAATCAAATTTAAATATTTAAATTTGGAAAAAATTAAAACTTGAATTTATTCAAATATGCCATTTCATGACTAAATATGAAAATTTAATATTTTAAATTTGGGTGAAGTCAAATATGACCGAACATTTCAAGTTGAGGAAGGGACAATTTTGTCGCTTTAGGTGGTAATGGAATAGAATTTTTTTTTTGAAAACTAGAGGAGTGTTACAAAACGAAAGAATTCATGGATTGGGTCTCAAATTCTCAAAAGCATAGGGATTGAGTGTCAAATACAGAGAGACTGATGAACTGAAATCTTACTGGACTCGCTGTGCAGTGACTACTGACATACTCCCTCCGTTGTAAAATGTAAGGCGTGCATGTATTTTAAAAAGCCAATATTTAGAATGTTTGATTAATAATTATGCTAGGAACATATATGTTCAATGTTATGCATGTGATATAGTTAGATTCGTATTTGAAAGTATTTTGATATGATGTTAATTTTATAGTTATTGATGATATAATATGAAATAAATTAATGGTCAAAGTTTACGTTTGTTGACTTTGTCAAAAAATTAAATGCCTTACATTTCAGAACGAAGGGAGTATTAAATAATTTTTATTTTGAAAGGCCAAGAAATCTTGGCAATTTCATTAAGGAAGAGGGAAATTAAGTACAGTGACCCCAAGGCCAGGAAGGGAAGAAGAGAGGAAGAAAAAGGAAAAAAGAGGACTTCCTCTCATCCCACTACGAATAAACTATTCTAGGAGCTGGGCGGTTGCTCCTGCCATCTTCCACAAATGAATCATCTCTGCGAGATGTTCTATCAACTGGAATGGCGTTGCGTGAGCATTCCTAAATATTCTCGAGTTCCTTCCACACCAAATAACCCAGAGTTCTGCAATGACTACTGAGTCACATGCTAGTCTTGAGGCATTTGTGGTCTGGAGAAGTGTCTCCTCTCACCAGCCCAACAAGTTGCTGGTAGTTTGCCATGTTGCAGATTTGAGGCTTGGTAGGGCTGATCTATTAGAAGTTTGCGTCCAGAACTCTCGGACAAAAGGATGAAGAGATGGTAGGCAGTTTCTGAACTGCAGCTACATGAAAGGAAAATATGGCCTAAAACATAAGAAATTAACACTGGTTAGAAAGACATAGCCCATGAAAGGAAAATATGGCCTAAAACATAAGAAATTAATGGTTGTGCGCACTTGACAGTATTCATACTGTACTCCCCAAGGCGAGCAAACTTTGTTCCTACACTTGCGATCCATACAAACGGGCCTGCTTACATGCTCATACGGCACAATTTTGTATACTAGCTATGTACCTCGATCGATGTGCTGGCAGAGCTGGCTTGCATATCACTCATGCGTAACTAGGATGCACACCGATCGAAACAGCATCCCAATACCCAGTTTATCTAAATTCAGTGGCGTTCTTGCGAGCTTAGCTCTAATTTATGTGTAAATCTTGAAAGGATCAGTCACCAATCTGTTCATACGGTGACAGGTTGAAAATTTGACGAGACTGGAAACTAAGTACACAACCGGACAATCGGTTCTTTCTTGAAGAGAAAAGGTTTTATCATGCATACTGCATAAATGTGCTTATGTATGGATGGAATTTTAGTTTGTGGCCCAATGGAGGAACGTCTTGCTGAAATGCATGCCTTCCAGCACGGATCTCTATACGTTATATGAGCTTGCGTTGATCGGCCGGAGTTGAAAACCCCAAATAATTTGAACTGGCTCCCTGCATCGCTGCGAGTTCCCTAACTGTCTTCCACTGGGCATTGGGCCGATTAGGGTGATAGGCCTTGTTAATTTTAATTTAAATTAAAACTAAAAACTAAAAACTATCATTGAAAATTTGTTATTTTTTACAAATCAAACGTACAGGTGATCTTCGCCGTGTCCTAGACATCCAAAGCATACAATAGTCACTTGCTAGTACTGCTCTTTGTTTTGCGTATTCCATTCTGCAACAACACCAAGCTAAGGTGTGCGAGTGAGATTCATTTTCACCCACCCAGGTTCATGCTTAGGATGAGTGTGGTGTGCTGCATATTAATGTTACGTACGTCTCACAGTGTAGAAGTCGGAACAAAGTTCCATAAAAAAAAGTCCACTCTGCATGCATATAGTGAGCGCTAACCGAGTCTCTGAAGCTGTGATGTGAGTCTCTGAAGCTGTGATGTTTTAAGTTGATTAGTGCTGTCGAGAGCTACGTGCTACTCAAAAAAAATGGCGAGCCGTCTGTTCTTGCTCATCCTGCTTTCACCTATGCTACTACCCGTCGCGCACTGCAATGGCGACGTTGGATTCCAGCTCAAGCTTACCCACATTGACGCGCGTACCAGCTACACCAAGCTGCAGCTTCTGAACCGCGCCATCGGCCGGAGCAAGGACCGCGTGGCGGCGCTGCAGGCCGTCGCGGCCGTCGCGTCGGTGGACCCGATCACGGCGGCGCGCATCCTGGTCACGGCCAGCCAGGGCGAGTACCTGATGGACCTCGCCGTCGGCACGCCGCCGGCGTACTACACGGCGATCCTGGACACTGGCAGCGACCTCATCTGGACGCAGTGCGCGCCGTGCCTGCTCTGCGCCGACCAGCCGACGCCGTACTTCCAGCCGGCCAAGTCGGCGACGTACCGCCTCCTGCCGTGCAGCTCGCCGCGGTGCGCCGCGCTGCCCTACCCGGCGTGCTACCACAACGTGTGCGTCTACCAGTACTACTACGGCGACTCCGCGTCCACCGCCGGCGTGCTCGCCAGCGAGACCTTCACGTTCGGCGCGGCCAACTCGACCAAGGTCATGGTGCCCGGCGTCGCGTTCGGGTGCGGCAGCATCAACGCCGGCGACCTCGCCAACAGCTCCGGCATGGTCGGCCTCGGCCGCGGGCCGCTGTCGCTGGTGCGCCAGCTCGGCCCGGCCAGGTTCTCCTATTGCCTCACCTCCTTCCTCTCGCCGGCGCCGAGCCGGCTCTACTTCGGCGCGTTCGCCACCCTCAACGGCACCAACACCAGCTCCGGCTCGCCGGTGCAGTCCACGCCGCTGGTCGTAAACTCGGCGCTGCCGTCCATGTACTTCGTGTCCCTCAGGGGCATCAGCCTCGGCGCCAAGCGCCTCGCCATCGACCCGGTGGTGTTCGCCATTAATGACGACGGCACGGGCGGCGTGATCATCGACTCCGGCACGTCCATCACCTACCTGTACCAGGACGCGTACGACGTCCTCCGCCACGAGCTGGTGGCGGCGGTGCCGCTCCCGGCGACGAACGACACGGACATCGGCCTGGACACCTGCTTCCCGTGGCCACCGCCGCCGAACGTGACGGTAACCATGCCGAGCTGCGTGCTCCACTTCGACAGCGCCAACATGACCATCCCGCCGGAGAACTACATGCTGGTGGACAGCGCCACCGGGTTCCTGTGCCTGGCGATGGCGCCGACCGGCGACGGCACCATCATCGGCAACTACCAGCAGCAGAACATGCACATACTCTACGACGTCGCCAACAGCATCCTGTCGTTCGTTCCTGCACCGTGCAACATAGTTTAGCTTGGTTCATTTTCACTTCCTTTTATGCTCGATTCTTCGTTTTAGGCTCAGGTACATTTTATTATGCAGAGGTCGGAAGAGATCTCAAGTTATTGTATCAACTCGATGTATTTGACTTGAGTTCTATTAAAACTTCCTTTATCAAAAAAGCTAGGATGATGGTAGGGCATGGTTTTCATTGTGTTATTCACAAATCCATCAGTAGTAGATATTTTATTAGTGTACGTGAGCAGTTGTCTCATATGATCCATACGGAGAATACAATCCATTCTCATTTTATTCGTCACAATCAATAACGCGGGGGAGGGGGGTATCTTGTTGTAGGGTGTGTTTGGTTGGCCCATCAAGGACCAATCAGGATGAGATCACGGATAGGATGAATATGTGATATGTGGACCCATCTCTTAGGGAGTGTGGGAGTGTTTGGTTGGGGGGCCTCCTCTGTTCTTCACCTTGGCACCGCCGCCCCTCCACATCGGCTTCCCCGCCACCGTGGCTGCGTCGCCGCCTCCCCGCCGCGTAATTCAGTCTCTGCTGCCTAGCCACAGCGCCGTTGTATCTGCAACCTCCGCATCCGCGCCCGGTGCCTAGGTCCACCGGCCGATGTCCCGCCCATTGCCTACCTCCACTGCTTCCTGCACTGGACGCCTCGCCCCACTGGCCGACACCGACCTCGACACAGATGGCCCGTGCTATGCATCTCCCCGACAAGAATGCGTCGTCAGGCCTAGATCCACGCCGCGGCGCCTCCCGGCCCTCACCCACGCCTCCTCCACGCTGGACAACGTCGACCGTCACCCGCAGCCGACCGCCGGTGTTGCCGCCGTCTACAGTCGTCGTACACATTGCCCCATGGCCGACATGCCACACCACGACGCCGCACACCACCAACCGGTGCCGCCTCCTCAGTGCCGCCCCTCGCCGACTGCCAAGAAACACCACCACCACGCCAGGAACCTCCGCCCGGCCCGTGCGCCGGGAAAGAAGGTGGGGCGTCGGGGGAGGAGGTGGAGGGGAGGAGGAGGCGCGCCACCAGGGAGAGGAGGAGGAAAGGAGGAGACGCGTCGGGACCAGACGGGACGAGCAGGACCACCCTAGAATACTATGGACCAGGACGGATGGATATAACTTTTGGCAACCAAACAAAAAATGATGTTGTGCTGTACGGGACCTCCAGGACCCCAAAATTAAACCAAACACACCCTTAGTCTCTGATTATAGGTGTCGATGGTTCGTTTTGATCCAAGAATACAAAACCAACTAATCTCGATCCTTCAATCTATAAATTAGACACAAATGTGTTATGACTAGCCAAAGGGTGGTTCTAGGTGATATAGCAAACTCATGGCATGAGGCGGCAGTTTTGGATGACATGGCTTAGGATAGCATTGCATGGTGATACCCATGGTGTCCACTTGCATCATATTTCGATCTTATTGATAAAATTACACTACTGTTCCCTTGAACTTGTAGCAAAGTCTCCTGTAGCACCATGAATTTGAAAATTACACCACTTGATCCTCCGATCATCTTCGTCCTTCTTATCTCTCGCCTCTTTCAATCTCTCTCCCCCTCTTCCCTCATTCTTCTTCGCATGCTTCCATTCCCTCTCGTTCTCGCCTCCCAGCTCACGCTTTCACTCCAGCTGTGTCGCATCCTTCAGCTCTCCGTCCTGCACCGCCACCTCCCACCCATGCCTCGTTCGTGCTGCATATTCTTTGGCAACAGCTTTGCTGCTATACTGAGGCTCTCTAGGAGCATCTTCTCTTCCTCCTCTCCATGGACTCCCTCCAGGATCCCTCCCTTTGTGCCCTTCTCTCCCTCTCCTTAGCATGGTAGCACGACAGAGCTCTCAGCAGCTCTGCTCGGGTTGTGGCGACGCGTAGTGGTGTTGCGAAGGAGGATTGTCGTGGTGGAAGACTGGTAGACTGGAGGCTAGCTGCCACAACCCCATGATGTTGAATACCTCACCGACCATCGACTCCACCCTCTCCAGTCCGATGGCCAATGGCGGTGCTTCATCCACCGACAAATATAAGGGGGTAGGAGAGAGAGATTGAAAAAGAAAATATACTGATAATGAATATAAAATGGAGGGCCAAGTGGTAACCACGTTGGAATTTGACAACCACATCAGCTTTTAATGGCCACATGATATAGCAACATTAATTTATAACAAAGACTAATAGATTTGGGGAAATACTGCAAATGGATACCAATATATAAAATTCAAAAAAACAAACTAGAAAACACAAAAAAGTAGAAAAATTAATTCATTAAACCAAAACTCAAAAAAATATCAATTACGAGAGTAGATGGGTCAAGAATATGGTCAAGAGGAGAGGGAGGATGGACCGAAATTCGTAGAGAGAGAGAGCGCAATAGAGAACATTTAGGATTTTAATAAGTTTTTTTTATAAATTTTATAATTCCCTAAGGTCTCTTTGGATTTTATAACTTTTTTTTTGTAAATTTTCGTTACAATTTACAGTTTCATATGAATTTTGGATTTTTGTAAGCTTATTAAAACTTTTAGGATTTTCTATGCCATTTTACCTTTTTATTTTAATTTAGATTTAAATCTGTTATGGATCTTTGGGCTTTTTAGGGTTTTTATAGTCTTAGGTTTTTTATCTTTTCAATTTGAATTTTATATTTTTATTGATTTAAAATGGTGTGTGGCCATCTATGCTACATATTATGTTACGCAGGCAACCATGTCATAAAAACCATTATCTCCATACTATTTTAAACCTATCTGAAACGATAATGCAACTTTATATATCCTAGATATCTAGTTTGAGAAGTTTTGAACATAAGTGAAAATGTGAAACAACTTGAGTGGCCTATGGTGCAATTTAATCTTCACTATTACAATCTGAGCTCACATAAAACCCATTAAGACTCTGTGTTTTCTCTATCTCACAACACGGTTCTCAAAGCAAGTCATACATGACCCCTATCAACCTATTTCGATCCATCTTGCTCTCCAAGATTATCATGCCCTAAACCACTTGTCGTTGCATTGTGGTTTCTCCAAAATCCCCATTCTCCGCTTCCTTGGCCACCAAGCTCACCACATGTCAGTTCTTTTTGGATTGCTCTTGATTGCGCACATATGCCTTCATCACCAATCACCATCGTTCCAATTCCTAGACTGAGTTTAATAATCTTGCATACCCTTGATCACATAGGCTATGGATCACTCATCTGCATCCTCCACCCCTTTTGCTCACGTCAACCAACTCTCCTTTTGTACATGACACAAGTAAACCATTTTTCAAAAATAATGCAAACTTGATCCACATTAGTTTAAGAACACCTACACCACACGAAATTATCATGAATATGACATAAGGCATAAACCAAACCAACATATATATTTAGCAATTCCAACACAAAAAACTAAAGCATTTAAGTCGTTACATAACGGTGCGCTTACGTATTTTTTTTTATAAATTGTTTCTTTGTCAAAATAAAGGGTTATCATGAAAAAGACACCATGAAATTCTTTGCAACTTTTTATATAACACTTAAATTTTAGAGAATAAAGCAATCTCAAAAATACCAAAAAAGAAAACCAAGACCTTCATGTGTTCAGGCACGGTGGACCGCGCTCGGTCGGTCCGCGATTGACTAACGAGAATTGAGGCTCTCGGGAAGCCGATCTAGCCGCCATGGTCCGGCTGCGGCCTGGCCTGGGTTCTCATTTACAAAGCTCCAAATAGGTTTTTGCAATCGAGGAATAACACAAGCTCAAACACAATATTTTATCAATTCCTCGCCATATAATCTCACAGTTGTTATTTATTGGATTGAACGAACTAAAGAAAGCAAAAGATTGGAATTCAACGAGGCCCATGTCGAACATATGTAGAATAATTGAACGGCTCAGCCTCCTCGCAGGAGTGCAGCTAACCAATCCCAGTCCTTCCACACTAGCATACGGGTGATGTGGACGCGCGTAGTGGGATCTTCTAACGTACTGTCTTCTATAGTTATATCACTAACATATGGGTCCCATATGTATAGGGTCCGTACATCAATAACCCATTGTCCTATATGCAGTACGTCAGAGGATCTGGTTGCCCTATGCACATCGAGTAAAAACGAGCGTCTTCCTTTTGAGCTTAGATGTTTCGCGCTGATCAAACCGAATGAACCTCTCCTGTCATTGTGACTGTCATGGCCTCAAACAAATCGTGGTTGTCATTAGGCTAGGCGCGCACAACACAAGGGATAAATGTCAAGAACTATCGCCGAACGCCGTCGCCCGTCGGTATCCACCTTTAAATTTTAGCGAAGCTGATTTGTTGTGTACTGATGGGATGTTTCAACGGTCTCGCGTCTCTGTGAATGCTGTCTGCTTATTACTTGCCAACGCAGCAGCCGGATATGAATCCCTAAATTCAAATACAATTTCGTTTGGTTCAGCAAAAAAAAAAGTTCTGGTTTGGATGAACGTGCAACAGTTTTCGGTGGTACAAGCTCCCAGGACCCAATCAAGTACACATTCCATATAGAAATTCTTTTTAGAAAAAAATACATAGTTACACACAAACGTATATCACTCAAAATGATACGTACAAACTGACCTAAGCAAGATTAAAAAAAATAAAAACAAAAAAGGAACAAGCAACAAATGATTAATCAAGTTCCATCATATAAAACTATTGAGTAATGGCACCCCAAAGGATTCACTTCCTTTTGCACAAAACAGTTGCATCGACAAGAAAATTTTGAAGGCTGATATATAAGAGCATCCCTACTAGAACCTCTATCCCTACCCTCTATTTCACTATTAGCCACTCCCTCTATCCTTCTCTCTAAATTTTCTTCACATTTTATACTACGCTTTAAAAGATATTTATCTCCATTAGACACTATTCAAAGCTAGAGTGCTTTGGAGTAACTGGTAAGCAATTCCATCGGATGAAGGATAGCACATTACAAAGGGAGCAACCTTGTAACATTATACTCATTAGGGTGTAAATGTATATTATTTCAGATGTTTTTTCCATATTTTTACTCGATAAGATAAAAATAAAGTATAGCATTTTGTATTGAAATTTGCATTCTTATTTTTTATAAGGAGGCTGTTTTTCAACAAGGAAAAAACCCCGATTTCCATTTAAGAATAACATGAACACAAATGTAAGTCTGACAGAGTACCAAAGGACAAAGAAAAAGGAAATCAAAACAAGAGGAATATTTTTTTTTAGTTTAAGCTGACGAAGTGAACTAGGGGGCCATCCCACACAAAGACGCTGCAAACAACACAACTCTACACTCTCAGGACACAACTCTACCATAAGACAATGTAGTCTGCACCCCTCCTCTCCTAAGGGCTAAGGTGGTGGTTACAACATGAGCCTTCCTTGGCGGTATCATCCTGTCAAATTATATCGTCAGTTGCTGTATCTTTTTAGCTCCTCCTTCACTGACCAAAATCAAAGAGTGGTACAAATACCATGGACAATATAAGTAGGTGATTTTATACGCTTTCCTTTCGGAACATGTCAATTTTCTAATGTTCCAAATGGAATAGCACAAGACAAAGAGCACAAAGGTTATTAATTAAAATGCATTAAACATCTGCGCCATATTTATTCACTATCTTTTCGAATAATTCTGCTTATTCAAATATCGGATTACATCTCCAATACTCCTAATACCTTCGATACTCCAAATAATACGTATTTGTTATGCCGTTTCAACGTTAGTGTTGTGTGGTTTCTGTACGTGGAATGTTTTAAGCCAGTCCTCGTGGCAAGGAACATTTGTGGGAGAATCTCTTCACTTGTGCTAGGCTGCAAGCTACCACCGTCCGCCGCCGGATCGTGCATTTGTGCGAGATCAAACAGCACTAGCGGCGTAAAGCAGTCGCTTTCCACGGCGAAAAGCACCGTGCACTCACTCTCAGCTAGCCTAGCTATGATATATACATTCTAGCGTACATGTCGGCACATATCACCGTTTTTGCACTGACCGCGCGAGCGATCGAGCACGATGATTGAAACGATTGCCACGAACCAACCACCGTGCGAGAAGCGTCCCTAAGACCCAAGTGTCTGCTTGTCCGAGGCATGGCGCGCGCTGCTGCTCTCCTCGTGCTGCTCTCCCTCGCCGCCGCCGCCGGTGGCTCGCTCGACCTCCGCGCCGAGCTCAACAACCCCTATGCCCGCAGCTCGTTGTCCAGCCACGACGCCGCCCGGGACGCCGCCCGCGCCAGCAAGGCTAGGGCGGCGAGGATCGCCGCTAGGCTCGCCCGCGCGCTCGGCAGACGCGGCGGCGACATCTCGGCGGCCGACGTGCCGCTCTCCCCGCTCTCCGACCAGTGCCACTCGCTGACGGTCGGCATCGGCACGCCGCCGCAGCCGCGCACCCTCGTCGTCGACACCGGCAGCGACCTCGTCTGGACGGAGTGCAAGCTGTTCCGCCGCGCGGCTGCGGCGTCGACGGCGGGGCGGCGCGAGTCGGTGTACGACCCGGCCAAGTCCTCCTCCTTCTCCTTGCTCCCCTGTAGCAGCAAGCTGTGCCAGGAGGGGCAGTTCAGCCTCAAGAACTGCACCAAGAACCGGTGCCTCTACGTGGACGTGTACGGCAGCGCGGCGACGGACGGCGCCCTCGCGTCGGAGACCTTCACCTTCGGCGACGGCGTGCGCCGCCGCCGCGCAGCCCCCGTCTCCGTCCCCCTCGGCTTCGGCTGCGGCGAGCTCTCCTCCGGTAGCCTCGCCGGCGCCTCCGGCATCATGGGGCTCAGCCCGGACACCTTGTCCATGGTCTCGCAGCTCGCCATTCCGAGATTCTCCTACTGCCTCACTCCATTCGCCGATCGCAAGAGCACGAGCCCCCTGCTGTTCGGCGCCATGGCCGACCTGTCAAGGTACAAGACGACGGGGCCGATCCAAACCGCCGCCATACTGACTAACCCAGTGGAAACCGTCTACTACTACGTTCCATTGGTGGGCCTCTCGCTTGGGGCCAAGCGGCTCGCCGTGACGGCGGCGAGCCTCGCCATGAAACCCGACGGCAGCGGTGGCACGATCGTGGACTCCGGCAGCACGGTGATGTACTTCGTCGAGGCGGCGTTCGAGGCCGTGAAGAAGGCCGTGTTGGCGGCGGTGAAGCTGCCGGTGGCGAACCGGACGGTGGACGACTACGAGCTCTGCTTCGCGCTGCCGCCCGGCACGGCGATGGAGGCGGTGCAGGCGCCACCGCTCGTGCTGCACTTTGACGGCGGCGCCGCCATGGCGCTGCCGCGGGACAACTACTTCCAGGAGCCGAGCGCCGGGGTGATGTGCCTAGCGGTGGACGGCGGCGGCTCCGACATGTCCATCAACATCATCGGCAACGTCCAGCAGCAGAACATGCACGTACTCTTCGACGTACGCGGCCGCAAGTTCTCCTTTGCGCCCACGCAGTGTGATCAAATATGAGCCGCTCTTCCTACGGGAAGTTTAGGTTTTATGTTACATTTCACAATAATTTCAAAAAGCTTCTGCTCGGCGGCAGTCGCTGCTCTCGCCACGCGACCGGCCGACAGCTGGGCCCGCAGGCATTTAAAAAACTTCTTAACCTGATTGAAAACACGCAAAAAGTAATCAGTAAGGGGGTGTTTGGTTTGAGGAGCCACCTCATCCTAAGTGGAATGGGATCATCCCATGAATTTGGTGAGATGACACCATTCCTCATTTTGAACTAATTGTTAGATGGGATGCCTAGGGGTGTAAGTGGTAGCGGACACGTGCGGACTCGCATTGTCCGTCCACGAAAAATACTTCTTGTGGCCCAGGTGGAGGGCCACAGCTAGCATGCAACTTAAGCGGCCTGGTCCACCGAGTCCAGCGGCGCCACATCCAGCCACTCGATCCCCTTTCTGCAATTTGCATCACCAATGCGGAGACACCGATCCCCTTCCCTGCATCGCCAAGGGTTGCGAGGTGGGAGAGAGGCAGAGAGCTAGCATAGCTTTGGGCAGTGCGGCCGTGCGGTGAGGGAGAGCTCGGGTTTCATGGGCGGGGCCACGCGGGGAGAGGAGAAACTAGGCTCGGGAAACGTGGTCTTGCAAGGAGAAGAAGATCACCAAGCTCAGGCGGCGTAGCCGTGCCCGTGTGGCGGTGCGGGGCGGGAAAGCCCAAACTCAGAGGTGCGGAGTGCGGGAAGGATGTCAGGCTGCAATCCTGGCTCTAGCGATGCAAGGACAAAGCAATGAACGCTACAAAACTGAATCATGGATCCCCTTCTCGGTAGCTCTCATGTTTCTTTTGTCCAATGTATGTATTCTTAATGCTCCATACTTCGGCAATTCGATCCGTCAAGTGTTTTCTGCTTGTTCTCTGGATTAATCTTTCTTTAATGAAAAGGTGTATTGATTATTGAAACCGATTGCTATTCCATGTTTTATTGTTCTCATGTTCTCATGCTACTGGAAACGTTTCAATGACCTTTTTGTTAGTTCAATTTTTTTGAGTCTGAACTATGAACTGCATTCAACTTTCAGCCCATAGAGTTCCAGAGTATTTGTGCAGGCACATGCTGTGTACATGTGTGCTGACCTCGCACAAAAAAATTCCACTATCGCAAAACATTTTTTCCCAATATTGAAAATGTGGAAAAACAGTAGAAAATGAGTGAAATTTTTTGCGCATGCACGATTTCGCAAATTATACGAGAAAAAAAATCTCTTGAATTGAAAAACAGAAAACAAAATAAAATTATAATATACAGAAAATAAAAAGAAATCTATAATAAACAGAAAACAAAATAAATCTATAATAAACATAAAACAAAATATATCTATACAAAAATCGACCTTGCGCAAAAAATTCCACTATCGTGAAGTGTTTCTTCCATAAATGCAAATGTGGAAAAACAATAGAAAGAAAGTGAAATTTTTTGCGCCTGCACGTTTTGACTAATTGCATGCACCTGCAAAATAATAATTGCGAAAAAGTAATCAGTAAGTCGTCACGAGACACAACTAATTAGTTCCAATAGAATTTCTACGACATTCAAACGATTTTTGTTTTCAATTACGATTGAGCCTTCATTTGTCATGGCTCAGGACGAACATAGAAGAAGGAACCTCACCATTGTGTGTATGCCACAGACCTGGCCAATGGGCCGACCCGATTTGGCCCGGCTCAGGCCCGGTTGGTTCAGTTACTATGCGAACCGGATCAACCGGGCCAATGGGTATGGGTCTTGGCCTAGGTTCGGTTCACAAAGTAACCGAACTAAATTGGGCCGGTCCGGTTTTATATGGGTTGATTCATTTTAATTTAAATATTTAAATAAATTAAAAAACCACTATATTTCACAAATATACATTATAAATTTTGTAAATACATTATATATTATTAGAAATATATATAAATGAATATATTTAATTAAATAAATATGCTATGGTGACGAACCGAACCGGACTAAAATCGAACCGTGCCTGCCCGACGGGCCTAGACCTCGGCCCAAGTTCGGTTCGGTTCACCGAACCTTGTCGGCCTGGTTTGGTTTACAGTGCGGACCAACCCGGTTCGGCCTTGTTACTTTGTTAGCCCGACCCGTTTGGCCACCCCTAGCATGCGATGCACCTGTAGGTTTTCTTTTAAAGAGATCGTTCGATAGATACCGTCGCACGATCTCTTGTTTTGAAAAATTAATAACACTCCATGAGTTAAACTGTTGATGATATGTGGTTCAGAGCCAATATGTCAGACTCATGAGCGATATTTTTCCAAATTAAATCGGAAATCGAGGAGTGGCAACCATCTGCATCGGCCTTTAAAGAACAGGGAATTCGACTCCACAACAGTGTGGAGCTCCATGCATAATTTAAAAAACTTTTTAACCTTCTTGAAACAAGGCAAAAAAATTGGACGTTCGTTCAAATAGACAACATGTTTTAATCATAAACAATGTACCATTAAAGCATACACAATATATTACTACTATTAAAGCATACACAATATATTACTGAAACATTTGGTTGTGTCTGATGAAACATGTTCTGCTGATGGAACATACAATATAACGTAATCGAAAAGGCGACAAACTATTGGAACATGTCAATTAAATTGTTGGAACATACAAAAAGTTGTTGGAACGTAACAAAAAAAATAACGAAACATGTTAAAGTGTTAAACATAATCAGCCAGTATTGAAACATGCTAAAAGAATTATTGTAACACGCCAAAAATAACACTAGAACATACAAAAAGAACTAATAGAATATGTAAAAAAAATTGATGAACACAACATGTTTCATCAACTATAAACAAAGATATTTCATGAGAACAAAATTGATGTTTCAACTAGCAAACTATCCATATGTATAAACCTGATGTACCAAGGGCAAAAATGATGACACGCCTCTTCACTATTCTCTTTCTCAAATCCAACAAACCCCGTCGTGCTTGCTGGATCCATCCATCTAGCTCTTCGCACCAACTTTGTCGGAAAAGTAGAGATGAGAAATAGAGAAGGATAGGAAATAAAAAGACTGAGATGAGAGATGGAGGAGAGAGTGCATAGGAGAGAGGAGAGAGGGGAGTAGATATAAGCCGATTTCTCCCACCGACCGTATGCACGAATAGACTAGAGAGATGAGTGAGAGAAATGGAGTAGCACTATAGAGCGTGTAGTATGCACCTCTACAACAGTACAAGATAACACGTGAAGTTCACATCAGGCAACCACACATAAATGGTGGTCATATCCACTCGTCTCCGAAAATATGGTTGTATATATGTAGATACAAAACTTCTTGATCGCGATAGTGAAAAAAGTGGCGGGATGAAAAAAAGAAAAGAAAAGGTGAACATAGGCCTGAGACGCCCTGCCTAATTATACTACTATCGAATGAAATACGACGACGAAGGGAAGTAGATAATACTAAATTTAATTTGGAAAGGGACAGAGATTGATATATATTCAAAGAAGAAGAAGAAAAAAGGAAGAAAAGGCACAACCTGCAATCAAGATTAGCAAGAGCGACTGCTTAACTACTCCACTTGTATATTCGTTACTGATCTCACAAAAGAGACAAGAGGCCACTAAAATAGTATGCGGATAATCATATAATGGAACGATCTATAGCCTATACAATCATTAAATCTTGTGGTGCACATGCAGGAACTTATCTTGTTAGCTGGGTGTAAGCTTCGTCACTTTATGTTTTCAGTGTTGATGTCAATTCAGGCGCTCCCCTTTTTAATTAATGCTGTTGCACTCGTTAGTTGCCAAGGGGTTGGACGTTGATTTGAACATGATGTGAGCATTGTGCAATCTGTGCTATAGTCGTCCAATTATATACTTGCCCAGTTCCATAATAATTGTCATTTTAAACATTAACACGATCTTCAAAATACAACTTTAACTATTAATTACTAATTGAATTTATTTACAAAACCACAAAAATATTATATTGTGAGTATTTTTCAAGACGAATTTATATGTGTGATTTTTATGTACACAATCCAAATAATTTAAAATATTTTTATAGATAAAGTTTTAAAACTTTAACTTAGGATAAATCTAAAATGAAAAATATTATGAAATCGGATGGAGCAATTACTATAGCCTGACAGTTGCTGTTGATGACGGTGGTCAGTAGTGATAGCGGCCGTTTAATTATCTAATCACGATCACACTTCATCTAATCATCTTTTTTGTTGGAGATAGAAACGAAGGAAAATAGTTGGAATAGTTACACTTCATCCAGGGAGGGACGTGGTGAATTGACAGCCTAACCCATCAACCCCGAACCGTAGTCGCAGGAAGAGAAGCTGGTACAGCAACGGTACAAGAAGTTTTGACATGTGAACATTGATTTGTTTACGTAACTTGTGATTTCGAGACTTTTTTTTAATAAAATTAAAAGTGGGATGTGCATTATTTAACTTATGTTTTGGAGCTTTTAGATAAGTCTTTAAGATAAAAATGAATAAAAAACAAATGGAGACCAGAGAGGTGACCGGGCGGGCGACTAGGGTTTCCCCTCCCTTCTCTCTTTGTATATGCTGTACAATTCGTTTTTCCGTTTTAATGAAATGGCAGTACTCCTTCCCGTTACCTAAAAAAAATATTTTAAACTAAACAAAGATAAGTAAATAGATAATTAAGTCAAATAAGTAAAATGAACAGGCCCTGAAATCTGCAAAGCTGAATCTGCACTCAGAATCATCGCATGCACTGGACAGAAGTCACAGAACTAGTAGCCTTAGCAACGCCATTATGCAAAGCGAAAAACACTGATCTCATTGCCAACAAAACTTTTCCAGAAATTTGAGATATTACTCCAACGGCATGGGCACCATCAGTAGCTCAATTATGCACAGATAAAAATATTTTATCTTCCTAGTTCCTACAGCATGATTATTCATTTAGACATGGTCGTCTTTTTTCCCCTAAAGCAAGCAGAAGCTCAGCATGGTAACCAATTGAACGTAGAATGCACAGATATGGCAAATGCCACAATATATAAGGAACGCAATCAAGAGGACGGGCGCCAGTTCACGCTTAAAGCCTGGTCATTCTGATAATTTTCATCATCAGTCTTCACTGTGGCAGGTCCAGCAAATTAATCCACTGCAAGAATGACCAAAGTCACATATCAAAATGGTTACCACAATGCACAGGTGTACCATGTACCTAATTGCATTTTTGTCATTCTCAACATTGATCCTTACTATTTTTCCACTCTGATCCACTGTCATAAATACAGATGGCCTCATATTTAATAGATACATAGTGCCAAAATGGCAAGAGGTCATCCAATAGAGTGGCAAAAATACAATTTTCTTCGGAAGATACATTAACTGAACATACAGAAATACCTTATCAACACAAGGGCACTGCAGAACACCAGCAGCACCAGTCCACGCAGACGGGCTTTTCTCTGTCGAAGCGTCCTGTACCAACAAGCCAACTGCTCCAGCAAGGCATACAAAAGAAACAACATATATGCCACAAAGAGCCAAGCCTTCACTCTGCATATTGGAAATATCATATGAGTATAAAAACTTCCATGCAGCACCACTAGAGATTGTTTTCCCACATTCCAATGTAAGCCAGCAAAGACAAATTAAGGATTATGTAATGACCATGTGATAAAAGATAAACTACAATGTCCTATTTTACGCAAAACAAGAATGGCAGCACAGCTAATCCAGAGCCTTTACATACATAAATTTACAGGATGATGCTAGCTGTCTACTAAAACACTCATTTCAGTAGTTTTTGCCTCGATTTTACTTGTTTCCTTTGTCAGCATGAATGAATAGATGGGACTATAAGCTTATAACATTAAAAAAAGTGTCATCTTCATTTTAAACATGTTCATATATCATGTGCCAGAATGGTGGCCAGCAGTTTACAGGCTTAGATCGAAATTATTTTCTGCAACAATGGTTCATACATCTACCAATGTTTTATGACCCTGCCTCAGCATAACATTAAGGGTAGTACGAAAAAAATAAAAAAATAAAAAAAGACCAAGAGCTGCTCAGTTGGTGGAGGATATCATCAAATGCCCACCTGACCAAGAGCTGCTCAGTTGGTGGAGAATATCATCAAATGCCCACCTGAGCTCGAATCAAAGTGCCTACTTCCTTTCCTAAGAGAGTGCGTTGTTATTTACAGCTTATTTACTTATATTTATTTACTTATCTCATAAACTTTAAAAGCTTTTCAAAATGATCTCGAGAGTTAGTTTCAGTTTGTTTGACTTGTTTTTAGAGCTTTGAAACACGCCCCTCGAGTTAAAATCCCAAGGTGATCTTGAGAGTCGGTTTCAGTTCGTTTTACTTGTTTTTAGAGCTTTGAGACACGCCCCTCGAGCTAAAAATAAAACATATTAAAAAGGCAAAGCGTTTGTATTTTGAAAATCAAGATAAGCAGTTAAGTGGTAAAGAACACAAATAAGACACCTTATCATAGATTAGTAAATGTCTAGTAGCGAAGTTTTCAAACTTAGGACAGCACGAAAAATGATGACTCTAATTAAAAGTTGCAAATAAAACGAAAACTAATGCTCCCTCCGTACTAAAATATAAGCCGTATTTTGACACTAGAAAAAATCAAATTTAGTAAATTTTGACCATAATAAATCAAATTATATGTATCGTTAGTGTACCAAACTTGTACCAATTCGTTCATATTTTAAAGTTCTTTTGATACAATACTATATTATAACAATTTATAATATAAAATTGAGGAATCTAACCGTCTAAATTTATCTTAATTTAAAGACTTCTGTAAAGTCAAAATACGCCTTATATTTTGAAACGGATGGAGTATTAGAAAAGTTA
This sequence comes from Raddia distichophylla, assembly GCA_005191435.1. Lineage (NCBI taxonomy): Eukaryota > Viridiplantae > Streptophyta > Magnoliopsida > Poales > Poaceae > Raddia > Raddia distichophylla. The sequence goes on along the minus strand of SPJY01034796.1, from coordinate 225,489 downwards.
CGGTCAAATTTGAAACTTTAGGTTCATCAAAATGGGCTAGAGCTACATCAAAATGTGTCAGTCTCAACAAAGATTAAGTGATAAATGACTAACGAAGATTAAGTGATAAATGACTAGTAGTATTCAGTCAAATAATCATGTTCCGCTAGAAACAAGACCACATAATAGGCACTCTAACCATTTTTCATACAATTGATACTCCCTCTGCTTATTTTTGAAGGGGACCGACTTTCTTGCAGTCGCCTCGGTCGCGGCAATGCGACCTAGACGATTTTTCTTTCGCTGCGCCGTGCTCCACCACCTTCTCCTTTGTTGCACGCTCCTATGCTGCCGCCCCCATCTCCGCTGGTCACCACTTGCTACCAATGCCGCCTTGGCTGCTCCGCCCTCTTTCCCCCGCTGCCACACTGCCCCACCCACCCTAATCCGTCGCTGATGTTGATCCGCTCACTGTCGCCCCCTGACCATCTTCATCTTTTCACGCGGCTCCGGCGTCGCCACCGGCGTCTCACCACCCACACCACGAACCCCTCCCACCACCGGGCCACCGTCGGAAGGAGTGTGGGGGTGGAGGCATGCAGGAGTCTTCAATACTCATAATTCTTGATACTGACCTTAACGCAGAATTGAAGTCTTCAATACTCAGAACATATACATTGAAGACCCACTACCTCGAATGCAAGCAAACTCTACACATTTGTTTTCGCAGAATTCTCCAAACAAGAGACTATACCATCCCATGATCCCATCAAAGGAATGTTGGCTCTAGCCCAGGTGCCCACCAAGACACTCTCATTCTTGATCTCACACAAGAATAATGCACAAAGATGAAAGAAGGCTCATACTCTTACATTCATCATACAGGAACTCATACACCAAGCTACATCTTTATGCTTTATTGATCTCACAAGTTTTTTTTTAACAAATTTCATCAAATTTAAAAATTTCGGGCGGTATTTTTGAGTATCGCCGCGGGCCGAAAAAACCGAATTTCGGCCGAAATTTCGCCGAAATAAAAATCACTGCCTCGAATGCAAGCAAACTCTACACATTTGTTTTCGTAGAATTCTCCAAACAAGAGACTACAATACTGAATTCCACATTGTCAATATATTCCATAAGTACATCAGGAACTAAAAACCCTTTATCGTTTCGGCAGCAATGCAGGATTCAAATCGAAATTCACGAGCCATCCCCTGATCCCATCAAAGGAAGAGCCTAACCTCCACTCGGAATCATCCCCGTACGGCGAGTAGTCGTCGTATCCGATCTCGTCCTTGTTCACGCAGTTGAACATGGCCGCCGCCAGCGAAGCGACGACCCCTGCGATTCCGCGACTGATCGAAGAAAAACGCATCAGTTCCAATCGATCCAAGCCCCAAGCGGACAAGAAGCCCCAGAGCAGAGGACCAAAGGGGAGCTCACCGGGGAGGTAGTGGAACCAGGGGCGACCTGGACGGCGCTGCAGACGACGGCGTCGACCCAAAGCCACCAGCCCACGCCGAAGACGGCGCCGGCGACCCCTGGCCCGACGACCCCCCACACCTGCGCCAGGTTGTCGTCCATGGCAGACCGGCTCCGCCGCTTTCACACCAAATCACCAACGAACCAACCAAACCATTGAGCTAAACAAGGCTGGTTTTTAGAATTTGTAGTTGTCTTCTTCCCGCTGGTTTCTGCCGTTTTGCATGCGGGCTATCTGGTGGGAGCCGGGAGGAGTTGGAGAAATTTCACGTAAACGTCGATGAATAGAAACCGTTTATCCTTTTGATCTAACGGTTTAAATTTTTAATTTTTTAAAAACTTTAGACATATTATTTATACAGCACAGTTAATATGTTTAGTGTGGAGTGCCCAGCTCGTCCGGAAACCGCCGCAAGCCAGAGCGTGGCCATGGAGCGGCCGAACGCTGTAGGGCACCTCAAGGATGACTGTTAATATGGCCTGCTCGACATGAACTGACCAGAGCATGGACGATGGAATATGAAGCCAAAGGCAAAAAGGAAGCTTGCTTTTTAATTGAGCATTTTTGGTTCGTGGCCTCTTGGATGGCCATGCCAATTAATTAGTCATGCCATTTCAGAGCATGACCAATTTGTCGGCAAATTTTGATCTTTTGGATTGTATCCAATAAAACATGCCAAATCTACTAGGAGATTTGGTAGTTGCTTGGTTTGTTGCCAATGAAATGTGCCAATTAGTATTATTCAAATATAGAAAAAATGGGCTGATTATGATTCTATATGAACTATAAAATTTGTTTCATGCAATTTATACGCCGTTTGAAAATTAGAATTATTAAAAAAATTAAAAATTATAAAAAGGGTTGATTATGATTTTATATGAACTATAAAATTTGTTTCATGCAATTTGGACACCGTTTGAAATATAAAAATTATTTAAAAATTTTAAATTATAAAAATTATTAAAAAATTTAAAAATTATAGCACTCAATAAGCATTTGCACTAGATACGTCGCCAAAGTTATAAAAGTTATAAAAACAGGTTGATTATGGTGTTATATGAATTATAAAATTTGTTTCATGAAATTTGGACACTTTGAAATTTATAAACAAACGAAAAAACAAAATCAATCAAAATGAAATTCACAGCTACTAACTAGTCTCTGCTTGTTTGCGTCGCAGGCAGTAGGCTCGCGCCGTCGGCGCATTAGCAAAAAGGCGCGGGCACGACGAGTTTTTTGTGTTGGCAAGCCATTGAATGGTTGTGAACCAAACTCCTTCCAAATCAACAAGGCGAGTCAACACTTGGCATGGCAACCAATGGCAACCAACCAAACAACGACTTTGCTTCCTGGCACCTGGTAGTCGCCTACCTGCCGCTGCACGCTCGCCGACAGCCGGGCCCGCAGGAGGCGCGGACAAGGGCAAGCGACTGCCCTCAAGTCGCTCCCTTTTAATTATTGGGTTTATGTCAAACTATATTGGAGAGCAAGGCCACTTTTTTCTCTTTTTTTTTTGCCTCTCCTCTCTTGTGCTATGGGCAACAGGAGAAATTCTCTAATGTGTCGAATCGTGGCTAAGGTTTTTAGTACTTCTTATCTTCTAGAGAGACTCTAATGTGTCGAATCGTGGCTAAGGTTTTTAGTTCTTTTTATCTTCTAGAGAGACAATCTGAACTATCTATTACAAGAGCCCAGATCGACAGGATTTGCTAGGCTTTTGGGCTGCAAATTTCACCTCCATGTGGAGGGATTAAGCCCAGCAAAATTATCCCTTAGGTTCCAACTGTTTGCATAGCTCCCTTCCATAAAAATTAGGCTGAGTATACACATTTTGGTTTGATAAGCACCACATTTCTTATGAAGTGCAATACCCACTTTAATAGTTTGAATTCCAGATATCCAAAAAATGATATTCTTTGGATATTTGATGCATGTTCCAAGGACACACTAATAGGATCACAAAAAATGCAGATCAGTTTAATGGTTGTGTAACTTGATACTCTCATGCCAATTGTTCTTTGTGCCCTTGAAACTACAAGATGCCAGTTTGAACTATGGAGTGGGACACACCCAATAAGGTGATGCTACTTTCCTTTTTCGAATATGCAGTAAAAGTGATATTCGATTAAGAGTATGTAAAACCATCTATAAGATCTGCCATGCAGGATAGATAATGACGTGGAGGAGAGAGGGTGTGCATAGAGAATTGAGTCGTCTCCAATGCAAGAGATGACTCTACAAGCGAATTAAGAAATCTTGTGTGTGATAAGTGTCATCAAAAAATGTGCAATTATCTCTAAGCCATCTCTATCATTGTATGAGTTGTTTCTAAATCATCTCTATAAGTGACATGACAATGGTTAGAGATGGTTGTTGTCTCAACCATTGTACATGCTCTAGTAGAGGAGAAAATATATAAGGTGGTGCGTTTGAACTATCCAATACTACCCAACAAGGTCGTTCTACTTTGCATATTGTAAATTTTCATTTATTTGTCATATTATTGGCAATAAACTCTAATATAAAATGTATTAATAGATTTGAGTGCTGGTGAATACAAACTACGAAAATTTTTACTGTTTGTCCTAAAAAAATACACAAACCAAAAAATGCCCATGGTTTATAACTAATTTAAAAAATGCCCCCCAAGCGCCCTGGAAGAGGACGGCATAGGATAGGAGGCTAGGGCGCCCTAGCCGAGAGCGCCAAGGGTCGAGGGCACCAGGGCGCCCTGGCCGAGGGCACCAAAGGGCCAGGCGTGAGGGCACCCTCACCAAGGGCATCAAGTTCCGAGCGTTTAATTCAGTAATTGTGTACTTATCAACTATCAAATAATGTTGGCACTTAGCAGCAAGGGTAATAGAAGCCAGAAGATTGTTAGAATCCACACGGTTCTTGTGTACTTTGCTCCACTGGCTTAGCACCTAAAAGAAAGATTTTCAGTTCGAAGGAGTCCCTAACAAGATGAGTTCACCACCAGGTCGAATCCTGAACAAAAATACACCTCAGATTCGCGGCTAGCGTGCAGAAAATTCGCTAGGTTAATGCTGCTGCCTGTGCATCACTTCATTGTATTCCATGCTTATCGAAGGAACCTTATTTGTAACCATCTTCATTAGCATTTTCCTAAACTGATTAGCTCATCTTCATTAGCAGGAACTTGGCGCCCCTGGTGAGGGCACCCTCACCTTGCCGCACTCACCAAGGGCGCCCTCACCCTTGCCATCCTCACTGAGGGTGCCAACCTCTAAATGTCACCCTCCCCGAGAGCGCCTAGGGTTATTTTTACAATTAGATATAAAGTATTTTTACAATTAGATATAAAATATGGTCATTTTTTTATTTGACGTATTTTTTGGGGTAAACAGTGAAAATTTTCACAAACTACCAACCATGACAGAAATGTTCTTAGTTGAAATACCGCAAAAGATTGCTTAGTACCCTAAGTTTGAACTGCCAAGTTACATGCATTCGATCAAGTCGATACTAAAATCAGGTAATGTCTAGTAAACACTCAGGTATCCCTATGTTAATATGTACTCCCTCCGTTCCAAAATATAAGGCATATTTTGACCGAAGAAAAGTCAAACTTAGCAAATTTTGACCATAAATAAATCAAATCAAAATGCATCGCTAGTGTATCAAAGTTGTACCAAATTGTTCATATTTCAAAATGCTTTTTCATACAATATTTTATTGTAACAATTCATAATATATAATAGAGAAATCTAACAGTCAAACTATATCTTTAAATACTTTTGTGAAATCAAAATATGCCTTATATTTTGGAACGGAGAGAGTATATCCTAATTATGCATGATCTTCTTAGGCATATCCCTCTACTCAATGAATCAGATGTTTACGAACATGACTTTAGATTAAGGCAAAACATAGTTACAGGTACATCAACAAACTAAAATGGTTCCTTGTATTTCAGGAAATAAAGACCTGTGCAGTTTCCAATCATAAACTAGTACAGAACAGAAAACAGATGGTCATTTGCTCCTAAAGTGTTCAAAACTGCTGATATATTCCAGGCCGCATGAACAACAAATAACACTGCATAACTGCGCGAGTAAAATTGAACTAAACAAATAAACAGCATCCACCAGTAGGTTCATCGGTTCAGTTGCAAGTTGCAACTCACACTCACGAATCAAAGCGAGGCCCGATCAACTTCTATTCAAGAATGTAGTTACGCAGAGCCACCTCTCTACTCTATCCGCACTCTGCTTCTGTTCATACACGTGAACTTGCAAATGTCTTCAAAGAATTCATCTGCAGCATCATGGCAATTTTTCATCTGTGAGATCCTAATGACCATACTCCGCAGCCTCACACTGTACCTGACGAGGGACTCCAGGGTGAACAGCTTCTGCTCAGCATTCAGCGGCGAGCGCACCGTGATCAGGACGTCCTCCAAGCAAGGTATCAAGAACCTTGAGTCCAACTGCATTGCATTGACAGCGAAATTAGCCATTGCCATACACCAATCACAAGCGACATGTTACAGCAGAAATGGCGCACATTTTTCAGGCTGTTCTTCTGGCACAGCGCAGCGAACATGGCGCCATGGATCTCGAACTTGCGAAGCTTGGGGTGGCTGTTGAAGAAATCGACGAGGTCCACCTCCGGAAACGGCTGGAGCGTTTCAACGTCGCCGCAGAACTCAACCTTCATAACCAGGTGTCTCACCTCGCCGGCGCACTGCAGCACCGAATTGACGGCGCCCCAGCTCCACTGAACGCCACGCAGCGAGAGCTCCACCAGCTGGGGGAGCTTCCCCATCTCCACATTGTACACGCTTCCTGAAACATTCCACGAGCAGTAACACTAAGACATGGGGATTGGGGATCGAACGAAATTGGGGAGAATTCCCAACGAAATTGACTTGCAGGGGGGAGCTAGAGACAAGGGATTTCGGTAGGTACCAGTGTTCTTGGAGATTGTGAGGTGTTTGAGGCAGCTGCCGCCTTGCAGCACGATCCAGCTGAAGCCCTGGACCTCGAGGGACTCGACGCGGGGCGCGGTGAGCACGAGGGAGCAGTTGAGAGAGCCGACGAAGTCAAGGCGGCATCGCTCGAGCAACGCAAGGCCGATGGACACGCCACCGGTGCAGTCGCAGCCGAGGAGAGCGAGGTCGGTGAGGTTGGGACACGCGGCGACGGCGCCGTTCACCGCGACGTCCCGCAATGTCGCGCCGACGATCTCCAGCACGCGGAGCCGCTCCAGCTGGCCCCACTCCGGCGCGCGCGTCATCGTCAGGCCCCAAAGCCTCAGCTCCTCGAGGTTCGGGACGATCCCAATGCAGTCCAGGTGGCTGGATCCCGCACCAGGCGACCCCGCCTCCGCTTCCGCCGCCGCCCCCTTATCGGCCCCGGAGTCCACCCGCAGCTCGAGCACGCGCAGCGTGGCGGCCCGCATCGCGAGCCAGCGCGGCAGGTGCGCGGCGGAGAAGGGGCAGTAGATGACCAGCTCCTCCAGGCGCGCGGCGGCCTCGATCATCCTGCCGATGGCCTCGTCGGCGTCGCCGCCCGACCCGGCCGCGTCGAAGGCGCTCCGCGGAAAGTAAAGCGCCGGGAGGAACGGCACGCAACCGCGCCAGCAGCGCGCCACGCCGGCGCAGGCCGCGACGTCGCGGGCGCTGCTGAGCTGCGACATGATGTGCTGCACCACGCCGTCCGGGAGCGCGTCCATGCCGCCCTCGCACTCCATGCGCCCGCCGCAAAAACGCCCGGACGACGAGAGGCAGAAGAGAGGTCGAGGCGTGGAGGAAGGGTTGGATTTGGAGGAGGAGGCCGGAGGGGTTCGAAATTTAAAAGGGGAGGTGGGATGGGCTGGGACGGGGGAGAGGAGGGAAATGGCATTTCGGATTTCGAAATTTTGGCGACCGTTTGGACGGAATTGGAGGGTTTGAACCTCGGAATGGTGGGAGTTCTGGGTTCGTTTTTTCGGAGTTGGCGGCTTGGCGCGGGTGCGTCATGCGTGGCCGCGTGGGTGGGCGGGGTCTCGCGTTTTTAGCTGGCGCCGCAACTGGGTGCGGACTCTCGAAGGTGGTGGACCTGGCGATCATCGTGGTATACCATATACGGGTTTCGGCGATTTTGTGATGGGCCAGCGCAAAAACGATCTCAGCTGGGTCTGGAATGCAAGGGCCTTGTTGGCTACACGGCCTGCACCCAGGCATCGGGCTAACAAGCCTGGACCTTATTTACCTGTATTAGTCTGGCTCCATTAAGGCCCCTTAAATTTCATCCCTTATAGCATGATATAGGGGTTTTTCTAAAAAAAATACATCCCCTATAAAATACCTATCTCCAACAATAGTCCCTAAAATTGAATCTCTACCCAACCGATCCTGTAGCTGCCGCCGTCGCCGACGATACAGGTAAATAATCACTGGATCATGCTGTCTCTCTCTTCTTTGGCGATCGTATGTGCGGGTGGAGGAGGAGGAGGCGTGTCGAGGAGAGCGGGTCGAGGCGAGGAGACGGGCAGGGGTCGGCGCGCCGAACCGCGCCGCGGCGATGGCGATGGCAAGGGCACCCTCCTGCCGAGCGGAGCCGCGTGGCTACATGGAGGGAATGACGAGCTCGCAAACGCCTCGCGAACGCCTCGCCGGCGAAATCAGTGACGGATTAAATGCTCTGTTCCGTCGATGGTGTATAATCATTTAGTCACTGATTGCACCGACGGTGTATGCTCTGTTGACCTGTCTTTAGAAGATGGCTGAAGCATGTACGGTTTCACAAGCTGATAGTAGGTGCTGTCTCCCGGCATGGATGTTGAAATCGTGCTCAAGTAATGCAATCAGTAACAGAGCATACACCGTCGCCGCATAATCCAATTTTCTGTGATTAAATGATTAAATGCTTTGATTATAGTAGTAGTGTGATTAAGCTGTGATTAAATGCTTCGTATTCTAATTTTTTGTATTGCAACTACGTGTATCGATCTACATATATTTATATTGTTACTACATAGTACTGCACGCCTCCATAATTTTATTCTTTTCTCGTCTCGCTACAATTAACCCAATCTCAACCCCAGTGTGTTGATCTTTGTTTAGAATATGGTGGGAGACAACTTTGCGCTGCAGTACCTGCTCGTGGAAGATTCGTCTTCAGACGACGACGATGATTACATGGACGAGATGCATTTCGCAATGAACATGCAGTTTGTGGTGGGGAGCTCCAGACGTAGGCGTGGCTCTATTCCAGGACATCGAGTAATCGATCGCGATCATGCTACAGGGCACGCCAAAAACTTTTTAGATTACTTTGCTGAAGATTGTGTGTACACCGACTACCAATTTCGTCGCAGGTACGATGAGGCCGATGTAGTTCTCTTCCTTGAATCCTTGGCAGCATCTCGGCCCATCGGCCTCTTACGAGGCGGCTCGTCACTAGTAGCCTCCACATCAATGGGGACATTCTTGGAGACGTCTGTAGTAGGGTCATCAGCAATGTTGTCGTTTCTCTTATTTGTCTTGTCATACAGATCTATCCACTTCTCTTCGTTCTTTAGTACTTCCCAGCAATGGGACAGTGTGAAAGGCTTCCCCTCCATGGACATGTATAGAGTGTGGGCACGCGATGTCTACAGTATCAAGCAAACAACAATCATGTCTATGTGAAAAAATAGAAATTTTAAGAGTTGATGTCTATGCCAACAATCATGATTTTATTTTGATCACCAACTGTTGCTCGGTATTGATCACCAAAAGCATCTGTTGCGGGAGGAGGAGGCGGGCGGCCGGCGAGGCAGAGGAGGCGGGCGGCGGCGGGAGGAGGAGGCGGGTGGCGGCGGGAGGGGGGCAGAGGAGGCGGGCGAGAGGAAGAGTGGGAGGAGGAGAAGAGCGCGGTACCTGGATTCCGATCTCGCGCGAGAGCGACTGCGGTTGAGGATACGGGAGGGAGAGAGGTCCGCTACATATACCGTTTCTCTCTCCGGCCCGGTGAATTAGGGGCTGCTACAAGGGACGCTGTTGGATGTTGTAGGGGAGCAGTTCATCCCTTTTTTTAGGGGTTCAGTGATGTATACAGAGTGTTGTTGGAGCCATCCTTAGGGCCTTGTTTGTTTCAGTTTAAATTAAATTAAATTAAATGAAAATTTGTTAGTATTTTTTTTATAAACCAGATGATGTAAATACCTTGTTATCATTGTTGTTGTGAGGGTTTTAAATAGTTTTCTTAGGTTTCGTAAAATAATTTTTTCATAATTTTGAACTCTTTAAGGCATCTTTCGAGGGGTCACAACTTTTTCAAGTTACAATTTTCAGCAACTTTCAGTTAAAACAAACAAGGCCTAGGGCGTCACAAGTTTAGGCTAGTCAAAAACTATAGCGAATTAAATATAAGAGAATGAAATATAGATACATAGAAGATGAATAATGTTTGAGTTGACCTAAATTAGGCCTCTATTGGAGATTGTCTAATAGTATTCCAACCAGACTCAATTTAGATCGATGTAGCCACTATTTACACTTCTTTTTTACTATTAATTTGCATCCGACCATAAGTGTAGTCAAAGTACTTAATGAGAATGCAAAGGTTCAAACATAGACACATGTGTGCTTAAATGCCTTCCGAGGTAGCTTCCTTCAGAAATCCCTTGGGGGTAGAGGGAAATTCCATGACACTCTCTAGGTTTTTTTTCTTCACTCTTTTGTTCTCTCCTTTTTTTGAGCTTACTTTCCCCTTCTACCTCTTCATTGCGATGGTTTCATTTGGCTGGCTGGAATTTAAATTGTCTGATTGCCCCAACGGTCGAAAACGGATACCGATGCCCCCAACGAATAATGACACCCCTCTGATGTATATTGGCTGTGTGAGTAATGCGCCTGCTATTTTTGCATGATAGGTCACATCACATAGAGAGGGGTGTTCGATAGGTGAGTTAATGCGCCTGTTGATTTATCAGTGATAGGTCACATCGCACATAGAGGGTGGCCGACAGGTGAGTTAATGCGCATACAGCTTTTGTAGTGGCATGTCATGTCACGAAAAGTTCAAATGCCAATGCCTACAAAAACTCACATATATCTACCTCCTATGTATGACTATGATATAAATCACACTACAAATGTGCTATATCACAAATCTACCGTAGAAATCACACTAATACTAACTAGTTGTGGCTAAACATTCTACACATTTACTACTCTACCTATCAACTAACTACACATTCTTTAACTAACCTAAAGTAAGTTGTGTAAGTTGTGTTTCTAATTGCATTATTGGTTTTCATGGCTATCCTACCTTGTTCTGGTTTTCATGGCTACCCTTCCTTGTTTTGGTTTTCATGGCTATCCTATCTTGTTTCCAGAATTTAAAAATTAAATATGCAAAAAGGGTGCCTCGCAGGCCGCTCATGGGAGACGACCCTCTTCCATCCTCTCCTTCTCTCCCTTTCCCTCTTAATTTGTTCCTCTCCTTCTCTCCCTCTCCCTTTCTCTCCTCTCCCTCCCTCTCTTCCTTTCTCCCTCGCTCTCTTCACCCGAGAGGCAAACCCAAATTGACATACTGCTAGGCCGCCAGCGCGTGCAGTTCACATAAAAGGGAAAATCCATCCAATTGGAACGACGAGACTTTTTTGCCTCCAAATCCCACCGTTCCAACAGGAGGATTTTTTTCCCTCGACTGAATTCCAACTTACTAAATGACAGGTCGAGAAAATTTCCTCCCACACTCCTATCCGTTGGAATTATAGTCCACCAAATTGTGCATCGGAAATTCAAATTCCCGCTCGATGAAAGGACATGTTATATTTCCCACCCTTTGGATTGTCGGGATAAGCCTATTTTTTAAATTTTAATAAACATTTATTTATTTATTTTGAAAAAATGTTGAAAAATCCCTCCCACACGCGCCTCAGACCTCTCGTTCGGCTCGACGTGCCGCTGCGCCTGCCTGCTAGTTTCTTCTGCATCCATGGCCCAACTAAATAGGACCTCTACGACCACCGATTGGATTACGATTGCCGATATGATCCATTTTTGCGCCCCTGAGTCCTTTTTTAGGTCATGTAGAGACATAAACCTCGTGCATCCACCGAGATATTTCACATAGCCATCCTCGTTCTGATATCACTTGTTAGTACCTATTGTGGTCATGCCATCTCATGGTCCAACAACAATCGACTCCCCCCAAGATAAATACCCGGTCTCTGGCCTAGGTTTTCTATATCCATTGGTCCAACTGGAATCACAACCAAGAGCCTGTCCCAACTCAACCCAAAAAATTAGCTTAATGGTTGAGGGACGCCTCCGTCTTTTAAGTCGTGCTCCGCCATCACCAATATTTGATGTAGGGCTAAACCCAACGATCTCTCCAATCACACAGCGAGGCCTGTTCGACAACCTTGTGATCTCTAGGAGATGTTCTGGGTTCAAATTAACCTGGAGCTCTGATACCATTTGTTATGATTTTAATCGCCACGTAAGATCTATACGACACCGGTGGCACAACATTTGGTAACGTGGTTTAGAATTGCTGCCCATGTCTGCGGGGTTTTGACTATGTACGCTCTTCCCCAATCAGCACAAGCGTACCTGAATACCTCAGCCGTGGCCATTGACCGGTCGCTGACCTCAACGCGTCCTACTCTATGGTTAGGTCATCATGATCGGTTACATCAGAGGTGTCAAAAAGAATTGATCGGGTTACCCATGTTGCTATTTATGTGATCTAGGGGAGGCTTGTGTGATCATCTATTTTTTTACATGTCCTTATGATTCAGCATTGTTTGGAATATGATTGCTACAATTTTCAATGTTTATTACTCATCTTTTTATTATGACACTCCCTCCGTTCCAATATAGAGGATGTATAAAAATTTTCATCAAGTCCAAGGGATGGTGTTTAACGAAATAAACCATCTTTAATTATCTCATCGCTCGAAGAATCGGTACGTTCCCAATGAATAAAAAGAATGCATGCAGCCTATCTCCCACGCATGCACGGAGCTGATAAGCTAGCGGAAACTTTCTTTTTCTCCCACGCGCGGAGGTCCATGCATGAGGAGTTAATTGCTTAAGCTGGCAGTTAATTGTACATGCATTTTTAAAGAGAGTAACGATATTATGGGACAACTAAAACAATTTATACACCCTCTATATTAGAACAGAGGAAGTAGTAATGTTTATTAGCAGAGCCCTCATATGCACGTGGCTTTAATTAAACTAGAAAGGCTAGGATTAGGATAGCCCACGGAATGGAACGGACCTCCCCACTCAAGGCACAGATCGACGTTTTGTTTTTTTCAGAGCATCCACGCAGATCATACTTGGCGGTGGCCGGTGGGAGAAAACCTCTGTTCTGGCTGGACCATCGGCTTTAATGGTAGAATGCCAATTAGCTATACATCTTATTCTCATCCAGAACGAATCTCACCTTCAAAAATTCCCTGACATTGGAATCGGCGCAGCGGAATAAGGACTTTTATAGACATCAATACATATGCTCAACTTGAAAATTTCCTTCGGCTTTTGCAGGAGCTCCAGGTGGTATAACTTGACGCCTCTGAGGTCCTTAAGTCCTCTTTGATTCCTCATTTCTTTGTTTTAGTTTAGTTTTGATTCTATTTTAAAATTTCGTTATTTTTTTTACAAATTATTCATTGTAACACTCTGAAATAGTTTTCAAATTTTGATAAGTTTTTTCAAAAAAAATAAAAAATGTTTTAAAATAATTTATTTAGCATATCTATACCTCTTTTTAAAGATTATCAATTTTTTCCAACCACAACAAAAAACTAAAATAAAATAAAGAATACGTGAAAATAGTTGAGCTCAGTGCTATACAGTGCTAAAACGATCTACCTAGCTTTCCTTTTTACTAACCACCCATAACACGACTACAAGAAACTTTGGTCAGCTTTGAAATAATTTTTTAAAATTTTGTAGGATTTTTAAAATTTTTTCCAACAATAACAAAAACTAAACTAAAATGGAGTATCAAAAGAGCATTACGTGAAAATAGTTGAGCTCGGGGCTATACGGTGCTAATTAAGTCGATCTATCTACCTTTCTTTTTAACAAATTACCCATAACACGACTACAAACTTTGGTAAGCATCGATGGAAAATAAGTGTAGTTTCTTTTGTTGGCTGCTCCTTTAGACCTCCACACCGTCGATTGCTTAGGGCATAACCAATATAAGTTTACGGTTTTGCTCGCGCGCCCGCGTAGGCGCTGCTACGCGCAGGCGCTGCCGTGCCCGCTCGCCGCCGACGCCGAGGACGCTGCTGCTCGCCGCTGCTGCGCGCCGCCGCCGCTGCTCGTGCTGCTCACCACCGCCGCTGCTCACGCTGCTCGCCGCCGCCGACTACTCACCGCCGCCCGCCGACGGCCCCATCGATCTACTCTTCTCTACCTCTCTAATTTGCTCGATTTGTAGCTTACGGATTTTTTTTACTTTTTTTATACTGTTTTTTCAGTACTTCTGTACGATAAAATTTCTATACAATCGTACTGAAAAAAGAAGCGCCTACACGAAACGCAAAACGCAGGCGCCTGCGTTCTAGTTGGTCCCATAAGTTTAATTTAGGTTGCCCTTAAACTGTAGCAAATAAAAAAAATATATAGAGAAAAGTCAAAAAGAGAGGTGCATAGTAACCGAATAATGTCTGAATTAAGCTAAGTTTAAATTGGAGAAGGCACCTGGGATAGCCGCGTAACGAAGCTTGCGCCCACCGTGGCATCGAGCAAGAAACGACCTTTCATTTATGCTTCTATGTCCTTTTACAAGTCGGCTACGGCGCAAGGCAATGCATTTGATAAAGTTGAGCCTTCCAGATCCTAATTCGGCTCGATCACTGGCTTTCTGGTTAGATTTCCTAAAGAGCAAATAAGGATGTTGTCGGGGTTGTGCTTAGTGCTTTCTAGCGTACACTCTCTCCGGTAAAAAAAAAAAGGTCGTCGTTGACTTTTAGACACGCCTTTGACCATTCGTTTTATTCAAAAAGTTATATAAATATTATTTTTGTTGTGATTTGGTTTATTATTAAATGTATTTTAAGTGTTACTTATATTTTTATATATTTGAACTAAATTTTTGAATAAGACGAATGGTTAAAAGCGTGTCCGAAAATCAACGGTGACTTCTTTTTGTGACTGGAGATAGTATTTGGTTGAAGTGTAACCAGCGAATCTTCCAAAACAGCTATACGCCCGTGGATCAAGTGCTTAACATGGTTCAAGCAGCTTGATTAGAAGAGGCAGTAGTTTATCTATGATTAGTGTCATTTCCCGACACTTGGTTAGCTGTACAGTTCCCTCTTCATTTCTTCCTCTAATGAAAGCCGTCTTAATTCAAAAGAAAAACACGTCCTGTCTAAGCACAAATGTGCATGTATGTTCTTGTGATGGAAGAGCTATGGGCTAGTTGAGAGTCTAGTAACCCCTCTAAGAGCATGTATAATGATACACATCAATTGTTTTAAACTCATCACGTAAGATAGATGATGATGTGGAGAAGAGATAGCGTTCATACAATTTTGGATTGTCTCCAATGCAAAAGTCGACAATACACCAAAATTCAGAAATTCTACGTATGGGCAAGTTGTTTAAAAAATGTGCAATCATCTCTACCAATGGTTATCTATAAGAGTTGTCTCTATTGCTATCTGTAAGTTACATGCCAATGGTTAGAGACAATTCCTGTCTCAACCATTATACATGCCCTAAAATGCCATCCCACTAAAGATATAGGGTTGTAAACAATTCATAATTAGAGAAAATGATCGCTTCTTATAAAAAAAAACATGGTCTCTAAAGAGTGGTTCTTTTCATTTGATTTAATTTTTTGATCATCTTATTTGCTTGTAAGGTGAAATTTGAGAGCTTTTCAGAGTGTCTTAAAGAGTCCAGTTGTTTTGCCTTGACGAGCTTTGAGATGCACCTTCGAAAAAAAGTGTGAATTGAAAATACCTAAACATTTATGTTTTCAAAACTAGAGATAAGAATTGCAGCTAAGTCGTAGTGGACATGGCATATGTTTCAAACAAGAAATAAGTAAAAATCTCGATACCCCAAAGAGAATAAGTAAAAGAAGAATGATTGAAGTTTTTGTAACCCAAAAAAAATATGAGCAAGCTACTATGGATAAGGATGGGCCATGGATGAGAAGGCAATCAAGGATTAAGTTTTTGAGGCTAAGCGAAATTTAAATACAACTTTAGAGAGCAACACTGTACCTTTATCCAGAAAATATCCATGTCAACGTCTATCTCAGCATTTCTCGATAGAAAACCATGTCGTGGGGCCTACCTTATAAATGGAACCAACTTTAAGAGACCAAAAAGGTATTTTTTAAGCGTCGGGGGCTAACGCCCTCCTTGAGTCGCGGTTTTAGTTTAGTTTTTTTTAGTCGAAAATGTTAGAAACCTTTAAAAAGAGACATAAAAAGCAAAAAAAATTATTTCAAAATATTATTGAGATTTTTTTGAGAAAAAACTCTACAAAATCCGAAAAAATTAATCTAGAATGTTACAGCGTGTGGTCTATACAAAAAATAACAAATTTTTCTAACAAAACCAAAACTAAACTAAACCCGCAAATCTCACTTAATCAAAGAGGGTCTAAGTGAGATTATTTACAATTTTAAGAATAAAAGTGACAATTAACTCTTTAAAAAATAATTTGAAAATGATGCTCAAAAGGAGAATCAGGCATGCGAGAGGAAGTTTGAACACACCATTCTTCTTTGGTGGTTCAACTTCATTGTACCTAGGCTGCGCTAGTCGTGGGCCGTGACCTGATCAAACCGTGTTCCGTGTGCTGGAAGACGCCGCCCTGCGCCAATCGTTTTCTCTCTCGCCTTCCCTGCCCCGATCGACTCACCCGTCGCATCCTCGCACCGCACGTCCAAGCCCGACGCGCGACGCGACCCAACGCCGCGCACCGATGCGACGGGTCCGAACCGACCGCCCGACCGGGACAGCCTCGGCACGTGCCCCAGCGCCACTACGCCGGCCCAGGCCCCAGGCGCCGGCCGCCCAAGGCCCAGATCCGAAGCCGTGGTGGGCCCTGCCTCACCCAATTCCCTTTACCCGATCCACCAGCCACCAGCCCGAGCCCCGGAACCCGCGATGCCGCTGCTGGGCCCCGCACGTAAGCGAGAGTGGTTGGTTCCCGCGAGCCCGCGAGGGAGGCTCTGGTCACCGCCGCGCGGGCGCGGTGGCCATAAGAGACGCCTTCCTATCCGCTTGCCTCCCTTCCCCTTCTTCCTCTCCTCCGCGTCTCAGCCACTCGGTGGCTCGGTCGTGTAATCTTTGTTCGATCTGACGAAGTGACGAGTCAGTTGAGGGAAACTTGGGGAGGAGGGAAGCTGACGGGGCGAGGAGAGACGGCGGGGGATGGACGGCGGCGGCGGGGGAGGTAAGCTGACGCGGACGCCGTCGTCGCTGCTCCGGTCGCCCACCCTGCGGAGCGCGTCGTTTCCGGCGGCGGCGGCGGCGGTGGACAACCCGGAGCCAGACGACAAGAAATCGCAGGCAAAGCCTAGGGCGGCGCTGCTCCGCCCGGCCCACCTCCACCGCCGCCTTCGGCCCGGCCCGGCCCAGCCCGTGCTGCTGCTCGTCGTCGCCCTCCCACTCCTCGCGCTTGCCGTGCTCCTCCTGCGGCGGGACGGGCACCACCTCGTCCTCCTGGTCGCCGCCGCCGGGGCCGCCCTCGCCGCCGCGGCCACGGTCGCGCGACTCCGCCGCCTCCGGCGGCGCGCCCCGGCGTTCCCCGCCTCCGTCCAGTGGTTCATCGGCGAGGGCGACGACGAGGAGCAGCGGAAGGGGAAGGTCAGGGAGGACGGGCGCGTGGTACGGGAGGGCGTCGAGTTCTACAGCAACGGCGACTGCTACGAGGGGGAGTTCCACAGGGGGCGCTGCAGCGGCAGCGGCGTGTACAACTTCTTCGGGAAGGGCAAGTACGAGGGCGACTGGGTGGACGGCAAGTACGACGGCTACGGCGTCGAGAGCTGGGCGCGCGGCAGCCGCTACCGCGGCCAGTACAGGCAGGGCCTTCGCCACGGTCACGGCGTCTACCGCTTCTACAGCGGCGACTGCTACGCCGGCGAGTGGACCGGAGGCCAGAGCCACGGCATCGGCGCGCAGACCTGCTCCGATGGCAGCTCCTACGCCGGCGAGTTCAAAGGCGGCGTCAAGCACGGCCTCGGCTCCTACCATTTCAGGTAAACGCCATTGCTTCGCAAAAGTTCCTTCTTGGGGCGCCGAAGAACACGCCATTGCATTCTTGCAGAATGCAAACTGAAAACTGTTTGGTTGCTGATCTTAGCTCTATTTGATAAAATTTGTTGCAGGAATGGTGATGGATACGCCGGGGAGTACTTCGCAGACAAAATCCACGGTTTTGGTGTGTACAGCTTTGCCAATGGCCATTGTTACGAGGGCTCTTGGCACGAAGGAAAGAAGCAAGGATTTGGGATGTACACGTTTCGGAATGGCGATAAGCGGTCCGGAGAGTGGGATTCAGGGACTCTCAAGGGTCCCTTGCTTCTGTCTGATCCGGCTGTTCAGCGTGCTGTTCTGGTATACTCGATTTGACGTGTACATTTTGATATGCTTATATATGTTTATTTGCTTCAGGAATTCTAATAGCTGCATTGTTCAATTAGGCTGCTCAAAGGGCTGCAGATACCGCATTTCACCTCCCAAGGGTAGATGAGCAGGTGAACAGGGCGGTCATGGCTGCGAACAGAGCAGCCACGGCTGCCCGGGTCGCTGCGATCAAGGCAGTGCAGAACAGAATAGACGGCAAATTCTGTGACACCGATGTGTGAATTGTGTCGAAGGATGGGGACCTTCCGTAGTTCCGTCCCCTTTGCAATTGTACATTAGAGTAGTGAAGAATGGCAATAACCAATTGCTGAGGTTCGCGACCAGGGCAGCACAACCGCTTGCTCTGTGTCGGAGAGATCAGTATGAACGGCAGCCACCAAAGGGCTGAGCTGCTGCTTTGTTTTTGCGGAAAAGGCTCGAATTTGCGCTAGCTTTGGGAGGCAACCGGTGGTCCTCTTCCTCCTCGCAGACTGTAAAATTGTAGATATTTCCATGTGTATCAATGGATGGTGTGGTGAACTGGTGATCTTTCAGTGGCCTTGCTACAGGAGTACAAGTCCCTACTTCCTCAGCTCTTCTAAGGTGTGTATGTGCATTGTACGTGTACCTGTGCTCTCTTCCTCGTATCAATTCTCCAAATCGAAATCTTGCCGGTTTGAACCGGTGGCGCCATGTGCTTCGATTCTCCATCTGTGATTGTTACTTGGTGGATGCACATGGGTGACTGTAATTTCTTCTGGCGCTGCAACTTGTGGCAGCTTGGAGTTGCTACGTAGGGCCCCTTGCTGCTGCTGCATCTTACTCCCTCTCTGATCTGTTGATCCATCCCTCCTGCAACTTCTCACCGTTTTTCATGCTCTCAGTGCAATTTATATATCTTCGGGTCCACATGCTGGATGCTGGGCCAAGTTCTTGCGCTAGGGACATGAATGAATGAGATGAAATGAATGGATTCTGCAAGTATGAAGGTAGCAAATGCTTTGCTGCACCCTGGGTCCAGCTCCCGCTATGAGTTTCCTTTGCGTCTGGGACGCAACTGCAGGAGCAGGACTGAATAATACTTGTATGATAGGAGTAGTATGATACGAAAACCAATCATATGCTATTG
The DNA here is from genome assembly GCA_005191435.1 of Raddia distichophylla. NCBI lineage: Eukaryota > Viridiplantae > Streptophyta > Magnoliopsida > Poales > Poaceae > Raddia > Raddia distichophylla. Next base: position 206,344 of record SPJY01034796.1, on the reverse strand, counting down.
TATTGCGCCACAAGCCATCTATTTCGGCCGCATCCTGATAGTGATAGGTCAGAATTCCCAATAATTTCGTTCGTTCATTTGGCTGCTTATTCTTGTGTTTATCCTCACATGGTGGATTGGGCCATATGGATTCAGATAATGGCTTGAACTGTGGAAAACTGAAAATGCCCAACATCATTCAGGATACCTCCTCGAAATTTCTTGCAGAATTGGACAGTTTTAATAGTGACCGGTTACCATAAGTACAGGCACTGTGGAGTTGATCCTGAAGGCTTCTTGTGTTTCCTCTGTGGATAAGATCTGCTAAATTATGTTCTTTAATTGAAGCTAATGTCTCGGTTAAGCTGATCGGTTTTTTTTTTTTAAAAAAAAGTAATCGTCGGCATGTTGGACAGCCAGTCAGATTGTCTGGGTGCATCGAATGCCAAAATTTCTGTGTTATCGGTACTCCAGACGTTATATTCTCTCACATGTAAATGTTCCTAATTTCATTAACGTGGACATGGAATCGATATTTGTCCATTGTCGCAAGCTCAACCGATCGCGCTATTGTAGCCGAGCATGGCAATCTTCCTTGCCGCTCTACTTCCTGTAAAAAAAGATGACCCGAGCTGCACAATAATAAATGGTCATGTTATTGCAGCTTGATCAGAAATCTTCGTTCGGAGAAATTAGCCTGAGTTTTAAATTTGAAATCATGAAAATTTCAATTCAAAACTCGATTCTTGGTCTACTATCGGGTCAATTCAAAACCATGAGAAAAACTCAGATTCTAGAACAGGTCGATACTGTTTATCAAGTCATTATCAAGCGGTTTTTTAGCTTGGATCCGAAACGAAAAACAAATGTCTACACGATTTTTTCTACAAATTTTTACTATAACTGAAACCATGATTAGAACATCCACGTTTAGCCCTTCATCCTCACACTGCATCACTGCTACAAATTTTTACTATAACTGAACATCCACGACTGCGATTGCCAACCTGAATGATACGCTGCATCGCAACTTGACAAGAGGCCAAGAACTACTGTCTACTCCAGCCACCAGGTGACGAGAACTCCTCATGTAGATTTGATGATAGCTCCCAGCCTCCCACCCACGTTAAGTCATGGACATGCTGTGCTTGATGAGCACCGTTGCTTAATATATTCGGAAAGATTTGTACTTTGGTAGTATCCAACCAGACACAAATGGTACTCTCAGACTCTGATCTACGATTGAGCCCAGCTTCGACGTCCCATCACGGTGGCATGTCAAAGGGCATAAACAGCATGCCCTGGAGTCTGACGTGTCGGAGATAAGCACCGGGACCAAAGCCAGCAAGCCGTCGCAGTGTGGCATGTGGCTCTCGTTGATACGTCGCTTCTCTCGGCTCTCCACTACACATGGAATGATGGAATCGCTCTGGATCGGCTTGCCAATACTAGCAGCCCCGGGCCATCTGTCTGATTGCGTTAAAAATTCCGTCGCTGGTGGACCTGATTGCTGATGCACATGATGAGAATCTTTTCCTCTTTTTAAAAAGGTCGAGAGGCCCTAAATAGGATAGATGTTTTTTTTTAGAGAAAAATAGAATAGATGTTATTGATCCGTTAAAGTCATATTTGATGAACGTGATTTTGAAAACTCATGAACATGAAAATCATAGGGCTGTGCCCCTTTAAAGCCATCTTTGATTCACATGATTTTGAAACCGTAGTAAGACATCATTAAAAGGTTGCAAGCCTTCGTGAGTGACGACCATGGCAGCTTGTTTTAATGTGAATTATAGATATCTTTTTGGGAGGTCTTGTGTTTCACGAAGATATTCAGTACTCTCAGACTCTGATCTACGATTGAGCCCAGCTTCGACGTCCCATCACGGTGGCATGTCAAAGGGCATAAACAGCATGCCCTGGAGTCTGACGTGTCGGAGATAAGCACCGGGACCAAAGCCAGCAAGCCGTCGCAGTGTGGCATGTGGCTCTCGTTGATACGTCGCTTCTCTCGGCTCTCCACTACACATGGAATGATGGAATCGCTCTGGATCGGCTTGCCAATACTAGCAGCCCCGGGCCATCTGTCTGATTGCGTTAAAAATTCCGTCGCTGGTGGACCTGATTGCTGATGCACATGATGAGAATCTTTTCCTCTTTTTTAAAAAGGTGGAGATGCCCTAAATGGGATAGATGTTATTGATCCGTTAAAGTCATATTTGATGAATGTGATTTTGAAAACTCATGAACATGAAAATCATAGGGTTGTGCCCCTTTAAAGCCATCTTTGATTCACATGATTTTGAAAACGTAGTAAGACATCGTTAAAAGGTTGCTAGCCTTCGTGAGTGACGACCATGATAGCTTGTTTTAATGTGATTATAGATCTCTTTCTGGTAGGCCTTGTGTTTCACGAAGATATTCAGTCGGAATGTTTGTGATCTCAACTCAGTGGCCAAGCGTTATGTTGTGGCCAACTTGGTCCAACCGCATAACCCCTCAATACTTGCTATTCAAGAATCCAAGCTTTTCGCCCTCGACCATAGGCTTCATATGGAGGTTTGTGCACATAGGCTGAAGGGGGTTCTTCGGTTCCCAACGTCTGGTACTAGAGGGGGCCTTTGCTCTTATGGAATGACGAAGCCCTACAACTCTCCGACCATCTGATACGCTCACGCTCCATTTTTGCTCATGTGACCTTGGTTGATGATCAAAGCTCATGGATCATCATGATTGTTTACAGCCCTCACCTCGACACTAATAAGGAAGATTTCTTGTGTTAACTCCAAACTATCGCGGGTCGCTTTCATGGCCCGTGGCTCCTTGCCGAGGATTTCAACCTCATTTACAAGGCATCCAACAAGAATAACCTCAGCTTCAATCGATGCCTCATGTCCCTCTTTCGTTCAACCATTAGTACCTTTCAGCTTTGTGAATTAAGGCTTGAGGGTCACCGTTTCACCTAGAGTAATAAGCAAGTGCAGCGTACTCTAGCTAAGCTTTATCGCATGTTCTACACGGCCGACTGGGAACTTCGTTTTCCAAACCGCGTCTTGCTTCCCCTACTACTTTCTGTTGAATACCTCCCCTAGTCGACCAGGCGTTTTAGCTTTGAAAACTACTGGATGAAGCTTTCTAGGTTCCTTTCAGTAATTGAACAAACTTCTAGCTTCCCGCTTAGCCATTTCCATTGATGACATAATATCGCCTTGTCAAAACGCATTCATCAAGAAGCGTAACATTAAAGATAATATCCCGTTTGTCTAGACAAAGCTAAAGCCTTGCATCGCTCCGACACTCCTATGTTGCTCAACAAACTAGACCTAGCTAAAGCTTTTGACTTGGTCTTTTGGCTGTACCTCTTGGACCACCTACGACCTCGAGGATTGGGCACTAAATCAAGAGATTGGATTTCCCTGATCCTTTCTTCCTCCTCTTCCATCATGCTCTTCAACGGGTTGCTTGGAGCCCCCATTTAGCTCCATAAAGGGCTTCGGCAAGGGGACCCCCTTTCCCCTTCTTCCTCAACTTGTCCATTGAGCCCCTTCACAAGCTTCTCAAGCTCGCCATAAATGTTGAGATCTTATTTCCCATGCGTGGTACGGTGCCAATCTGCATGACTCCTTATATGCAATGATGTTGCTATATCTTCATTGCTCCAGTGGAAGAGGAGATCAATGCCTTGGTGTGCATCCTAGAATTCTTTGGGGGAAGTTTCTAGCCTCCACACCATCTTCGACAAGAGTCAGGTAATCCCAATCAAATGCGAAGGAATTGACTGTAATATTCCATGGGCTCTTGGCCCAGACCCGGCCCATCTTAGAGCGTTAAGAGGCAGTAGGGGGAGTGGAACCCGACGGTTCCTCCCAGGCAACCTAGCCTCCGCCCCTGTCCTCTCTCCCATCCCCGTCGCCGAGCCGCCGCGCTGCCGCCGGGCGCTGTCGCCCAACGCCGTGCCCGTTGCCGCCCAGCACCGCGCCGATGCCGTCCGTGGTTGCGCCTTCGCCGGTTAGTCGTCTTGGTGTCCTTGTGGGAGGCCGATGGGAATAGGCAAAGGGAAGAAAAGGTAGAGAAGGAAGAAGGTAAAGAAGGGTGTTAGGGTTTGGTTCTCCTCATGTATTCTGTTGTGTATTGCTGCATAGGGTGTGATTAGGAACTTTTCCTTGGAATTACTGCCTATTAGGTGTTAGATTGTGGTACTAGTGATGGCTAATGGGGGGAAAATGATAGTTGGCAAGTTAATTATCTAGGCAGTAGTGTTTATAGTGATTTTGGCATGTCTAGGGTGGAAATCAGCACCCGGTCTTATTACAAAAGCAGAGCATACCGATTTTATCTTTGTTTTGGTTATAAGAACGCAGAAATCGGGTGGCAGATGTAGGTGTTATCGTTGTTTTAAGGTTGCTGTCCAGAATTTATATTTATCGAAATTCTAGAGTTGTAGTGGTATAAAAAGGGGTGATTTATTTGGAGAGAAAGCTCAACTTCCTTTTGTTCGGACAACTGGCTTTCTGGCTGACTACTAAGATATTGCCCCCAGTTGTTGCTCCACTTCCTTCTGCTCGGACAAATCGTTCGTGGCCATGCTAAATAACAACTGGTTGGCTAACCTTTGTCCATGATTCACCTCGACAATGATCCCAGAGTTCCTCCTACTTTGGAACTTGGTCTCCCAAGTGAACTTGTTGCCGGATACTCTAGACCAAACCTCCTGGTGTTTTGAACAATCTAGAATTTTCTTCATGAAGTCTGCCTATCGCCTTTAGTTTGTGGGCTACACTTCCTCCCCTCTTAACCAGCTCATATGGAGGTCGTGGGCACCATTTAAGCACAAGTACGTTCTTCTTCTGGCTCATACCGCATAACCATGTCTACAATGCCAACGCCTTGCTTCGCGAACACATTTCCAATGGCTATCTTCCTCCCTATGTGTCTGCAACTTGGAAACTTTGACCCACCTCTTTCTCGAGTGCTGCTTCACGCTTCCCAAGTCTAGCATGGGGTTGTCGTGGACCTCAGCCTCGACGTCCTCTACCACGTCGATTGGGCTTGCTCACATAACCTCATACGCTAGACCTCAACGACGCAAGGCCGCCTCGCCCCCAAAGGGGCCACCTCTTGTTGGTGGTTTTGTGACACATTTGGCTCGAGCGTAGCTCCAGGTAATTCCATCAATTGTAGTGCCCTCGGCTATGCTCCTTAGTTAGTTCTTGATGACATCCGCCTGTGGGTGGCAGCGGATGCCAAGCTTGTAAATCAGGTCCCAACACTGCCCCTTCGGTGCAAACTTCCTTCTTTCCTTCAAATAGATAACAACTATCATGTCTTCTACTTAAAAAGATTATGCAATACCCCACCCTACTTCGCATGTTGTTTTGAAAAGATGCTCTTGCATTTTTCAAACAAAAGCAATATAACCCTCCTTTTCTTTCTCCTATCCCTTTCTTTCTCCCTCTCCGATCAGGCCGAGCTAGCTTCTCCCCATGGCATTGCGGTATGTGGTCACCAAGTTGTGGCGGCTTGAACAGTGTCGCTGACAGTAGGCACACACAAGTGGCAGTGGCCCAAAGCTCAACAATGTGTGGGAAGAGCATGTAGGGAGAGAATGAGAGCATAGCATAAATTTTGGAGCAAATCCAGTCCTGCAAATGGCTAGAATCACATCTACAACTCTACAAGGAGGAAATCCACTCTCTTCAGAAAAATAATTATTTTAAATTTGTAACGAGCGACCATGACCTTTCATAGCAACACATTTTTGAAACTTTTTCCAAAAAGGAGAAGGTGAGACTCTCATAAAATCTAGTTGCCAACTGCATCCTGTCGATTTGAAAAGTGAAAATGGCTTTCTTATGTGACCAGACGAATAGTTTCCTCTTGTCCGAAGAACTGAGACTTGAAAGTGCAATCTTTACAGGTAAAAAAAAAACACTCTCCCTTGCGTCCAAAAAAGTAAGGCCCTCTCGTGTCATCTCACGGGTTTAGGTGGAATAGGCTCCAATAGTGGCAGAATTTCTACCACTTCTCTAACCATGTGACAGAGTGCACGTTGTGTTTGGTTCGCTTTATAAAGGCGTCGTTTCTTCTGACCGTGCGAAGGCGTCCATCCATTCCAAGGCCATTACGGTTGGACCCGTCAAGCACAACCCCATGTCTCTCGCAGCTTTCGTCAGTGGTGTGCACTGGATTCAGCTTCGGTGATTTTCTGGGGCTTTAATTTGACCAGTAACTCGGTTGGGCAGTCGCATTTCATAAATAATAAGCATTTTCGGTAGTGCTGGTACATGAATTTCACCCAAAAAATAGTAGCCATAGAAGATTACCTGTTCAACAAGTTGTGGCTTTAATCCTGCTTTAGAATCCTACGAATTAAAGAGGTCAAACAGATTGACCAGAGGATGGCCTCGAATAGATTGTGGACAGGTTCCGAGCTTCTGGTTTGCAAAAAACTGCTACCAAATGGTTTGGAACCGAAGAAAATTTGAACTACCAGGATGCTTTCAGGTATGAATATACGTTATTTCGATTTCAGCTAATTCTAAGGGCTTTTATGGAATTTTCAGTGTTAAAAAAAGCTACACATAATTTCCATAATTCTTTTCATACCTCATTTTTAGGATCAAGGGCTTTACCCGAGCATAACCTAATCGCCGATCGAGTCCTCTCTTTTGGCACTTAGCAGCTTATCTTGAGTTTAGGCAGCCTCCCAACTGGAGTTTTGGCCATCTGACAGTTGGTGCTAGGGGCTGGAAAACATATTTCCATTATTCTTAATGCAGGAGGACATTGTTATGAATCTGGATGGAAAGCCTTGTCATATACTTAATTCGTAGGGGCATTATGCAATATTCTTAAATTTAGAAAAAAAATTAATTAATTTCCAAAATGTCGAGGGCTTTTCTACAAAATTCAATAGGCTACAAAATTTCATATTTTTCAAGAAACTTAAGGACTTATTTGCAAAAAATATAGTGTAAGCGGCTTATTCTTACCTTTATTTTCGGTTTGCCTCGGCCCATTCTTTTTCCTTGTCGATTAGGTTCATTTAGAGTGTGTTTGGTTGTTCGTACCAGGTTGAATCTGTATGGGATGATACAAGTTGAATGGGATAGTTCCATATGATATAATTTAGGTGAGATGTTTGGTTGGTTGAACAGGATCATACAAGATTTTGTTTGGTTCTCGTATGAGATGACATAGAATGGTTCAAGTATTCAAATACCATCAAATAACACTTTATATCTTAAGAAAATTTAACATTACACATGATTTTATTTTACATGATTTAAACTTAATTTAATTTTAAATTCAACATTCAAACCAGATCTAAAATTTAACATTCAAATTAGATTCAATATTCAAATTTGATTTTAAATTCAAAATACATTTAACATTTGAATTTTTATCAAATTAAAATTAAAATTAAATTTTGAATTCAAAATTTTCAAACCAAATTTAAATACAATTTAAATTTTAAATTCAAAACTCAAGTTGTATTTTCAATTCAAGATTCAAGCAAGTTATAAAAAACAATTTAAAATTTAAAATCAACACATATTCAAATAATAAATTCAAAATTTAGTCTGAAAACTCAATTTGGATTTTAAATTCAATATTCAAGGTGTATTGAAAATTAAAATCAATTTTTAAAAATTCAAATTTATTTTCAAATTCAAAATCTAAAAATTAAAAACAGATTTAAAATTTAAGACGGATTCAAAATTGAAATCAATTTGTAATTCGGTATACCATAAAATAAAAAATATGAATTAAGAAGAGGTAAGAGCTTGCGAGAGAAAGTTGTACGGTGTCGTTCGACCAAATCGAGCGAACGAAGTCATACAACATATTAAGAGAATATTCCTCTTTTGTATCCTACTGTTCAGGATGATTTGGTCCAGTTCACCCAATCAAACACATAGATGTACACAAATTTTGTACCATCCCATACAGGAACCATCTCATTCAGCCATTCAGGTAACCAAACACTTTGCCACCCTCAATTATCACAAAAGTTTGGTATTGCTCCCTCAACTTCAAAACCGGGGATCTAACCTCCCTCAAATATTAATACCGGACAAAACACCCCCTCTCCCAAAATCATGATAGTTTTGGGTAACATGACATCCTAGTCAGTATATTTTATTCTAGAAAATAAATCCAAAAAAAATTAGAAACTCATAGAAAGCTCAAAAACAAAATAAAAATACCTAAAATTTAGAAAAATGTGTGTAATCCAAAAATGCAATAAAATATAATGTTTATGTGTATACTTATATGAATTTTTTTTGTTATATAATGTATTTTATTAATTAAATAAATCAAGTATTTAGGGAAAACATAGTTTTGCTTATAGAAAAATTGGAAGAAAGTAAGATAAATAGAGGGATGTAGCCTTTCCTTGAAATATGTATTTTTAAATTCAAATTTAAAATTAGTTTGGTCATTTAATTACAATTTTAAAAAGATCAAATTAAATGGTCAAAATAGCATCCTTACATTTTTATCATCTATACTAAAGTAATTTTCACCATTTTTATAGAATACAAACAAAATTTTCTCAAATGTCTAGTTTATTTAATCAATAAAAGACACTATAACAATAATAATTTTGCATATAAATATATATACTAGCAATATAATTGTATTGCATATTTGGATTGTACACATTTTTCTAAAGTTTTGGGTATTTCTATTTTACTTTTTGAGCTTCCTATGATTTTTTATGGATTTGCTTGTTTTTTTAAATTTATTTTATGAAAAAAATGTTGACTGTGATGCCATGTCATTCAAAACCACTATGGTTTTGGGTGAGGGGGTGTTTTGTCCGGTATTGATAGTTTAGGGAGGTTGAGTGTCTGGTTTTGAAGTTAAGGGAGTAAAACCAAACTTTTGCGATAGTTGTGGGGGTTAAAATGGAATTCGTTCTTTTTTATTTAGGAAATTTATGACGCAACCCACTTTCTTTTCTTTCTGGCCCATGGCCTTCTTTCCTTTTGTTTTAGGAAAAAGCCCACTTTGCCCCACCTTCAAATATTGCAAAAGTTTGGTTTTGCCCCCTCAACTCTAAAACCGGGCATCCAACCTCCTTCAACTATCAATTCCGGTCAACCCCTCCACCCAAAACCACCATGGTTTTAGATGACATGGCATCCAATTTTTTAAAAATAAATTCAAATAAATTGTAGGAAACCATAGAAATATAAAAAAAAATAGAATAAAAATATCTAAAAATTTGGAGAAAAAAATGTGTAGAATCCAAATACTATATTTTTATGTGCATAATTATATGAAAAATATATTTGTCCTATAATATCTTTTATTGATTAAATAGTTTGAGCTTTTAAGGAAAATAAGCCTGGCTTATAGGAAAAGGAGAAAACCAAGAGAAATATAGGGACTGTTGGTGATTGATAAGCGGCGCACCCCGAGGTAGGCCTTGGGCCGGTTTCGTACCGGCCCACCGCGCGTACGGGAGGACTAAAATGACCACCCTTGGTCGTACCAAAAGGAGCGTCTAGCCCGCCAGGGTCTTCCCCGGGCTTGACCAAGTCAAACCGCGCCCCCAGCGGCGTCACGCACCTACCTGGCTATTCTTAGCCCAGAGGAGGGCCTCGCGGAAAATCTGCCTATTCCTGGACATGTGGCGACAGCTGTCATGTCCCACCACACTTTCCCCGGCCTTGACCGAGAGGAACTGCACCTCCCCATGGGATCCGCAGCCCGGGAAGAGGTGAGCGGGCAGCTCGGTTTGTCGTTTGCCCCTTGGGCAGGTGACAACGGTTGTTACGCTACGCGACGCCCCCAACGGGTGGCGCGGAGCTGGCTCGGTCCAGTCAATGCTATATTGGGGATAAAGGGAAAGTGCTTTCTCCCTAAAGCAGGCTTCTCCCCCTTATAGACACTCCCATACGAACACGTGTCCAATACTGACCAGACCAGTTTCTCTCTGCAGGCCACAGACAGGACGGAGCCCCGAAATGAGACAACGGCGCCACTACTAAAGATGGACAAAGCAGAGGTAGGCGCGGGTCCCGCCGTATCAGCTCTAGGCGACCCGCCGCGCCTATAAAAGGAGGGACCTGCCCAGCGTGGAGGGGATATCTCTTTGGCGCCAAGAATTCGAAGCTTCCTTAAGCGGTAGCCGTAGTCCTTAGTCACTTCAGTGTCCGAAGCCTCCTTGTAAGCTCGGGATCGGTGCCTCCAAGCCCGGTCTCGGCACCTTTGTACCGTTTTCACCATATAATCAACGAGAGCTGGAGTAGAGCTGTTATCCGGCAGTGGGGGCTCGAACCAGGGTAAAATCGCTTGTGTCTTCACGGTTTGTATCTTCCTTAGCCTTTCCTGAACCCCCGTGAGCTCGGTCGCCGTCCCGGGCTGTTGAGAAGGGTTGTTGTTGGGCCTCACTCCAACTTCAAATTCATCTGCCGGTCCGTGGTCCCGCTGCCCTCTGTGGCACGTTTCCCAGACACCGACAGCTGGTGCCCACCGCTGTCCACGAGGACGCGGTCGACGCGGGTGTTGCTGATAATGGGGCACAACACCAGCGGGAGGCGCTGCGGCTTGGATAGTCCCGCCGGGCAATCTGTCACTGAGAAGGTGATGGCCTGGCTAAACCAAGGCAGGGACTCTACTGCGGGCTCGCCGCGGGAGATGTGGAGGACCTCACAGGATGCGTACCAGCAGTCCCTGCGTCGCTACGCGGCACGAAATGTACACACAAGAACCTTGCAAGTAGGAGTCCTGGTTTTACGTCGCATTCAGAACCTCGCAGGCTCCAACAAGCTCAACCCCAAGTGGGAGGGACCGTACAAAGTAGTGTCTGCAGCCCGCACGGGCTCGGTACGCCTTGCCGACAAGGATGGGAACGAGCTCCCTAACTCATGGAACATCTCCCTTCTACGACGCTTCTACGCTTAATCAGGTCGTAAGTCTCCTTTTCAATTCAATTCAGTTAAAAAAAAAGCCGCACCTGCCCCCAATCGCGGGCTACGCCGAGCTCAATCACGTCCATCTTAAGCAAGCCGGTGGCCAAAATCCGACGGCTAAGGATAAAACACTCCGGAGCACTTCTACGACGGGATAAGCCGTCACCTCGCACCCTAGTATGGCCCCGCGCAGTGTGGAACTCCAGCGGCCTAAAGTACAATAAGCGCACGTCAGGTTTGTTTAGATGACTGACTTGGGCCTCACAACGCTCGGGGGCTGGGAATTTTTTTGCCCAATTTTTTCTGAGTCCTTAACTTCGCCAAGCCCGCACCATCGCGCGGCCTAACGAAGCTCGGGGGCTGGGAGTTTGCGCGAAATTTTTCTAAGTCACTCTAGTCTTTAGACCGCGCCCAACTCCAAGATCGCGCTTGGACTTGACCACGGCCCGGGGGCTGGATGACTGTGCGCACAAAAGCAATCATTCTGTCAACTTGTTTCGTCTAAAATCCTAAGTTCGTCTCAGAACTTCGTTACTGTTCATCTAGTTCTCCTATTTCTGCATTACAGATTCGCACAGGAAAGGAGAATAAACAAGATCGACAAGGAGGATTAAATTAAAGTCCGAAGCTGCATTTCCAAAAAAAACGCAAGACTGTACAAGCAAAAGGCAGCCCGGCATCCCGGGCTACCACAAAAAGGGCACCGCGCTACTACAGCTACGGCGGTGCCCAAGTCCTAATCCTACTTCGTTGCTCCTAGGAGCGGCGCTGACGACGAGGCGGCGGCGCAGCGGACTCCGCCGACGGCGACGACGACGACAGAGCCGACGCAGGCACCGACGGTCCGGGCGCGCGCAAGTTCGCGCGTTTCCCAGACACCGACAGGGATGTTAGCTTTACTTTTAAATTTGCATTTTTAAATTCAAATTCAAAGTTAGTTCGACCTTTTAATTGTAATTTAAAAAATGAATTCAACATTCAAAATAGCATACTTGCGTTTTGCATTTTTATTATTTTCTTCAAACAAAATTTTCCTAAATTATTATTATTTTTAATCAATAAAAGACACTCTTCAACAAAATATGCATATAAGTACATATACAAACATTATACATTTGTTCAATATTTGGATTATACGTATTTTTTTTAAAATTATGGTATTTTTATATGATTTTATTGAGCTTCCTATGTTTTCTATATTTTATTAAATTTTGTGAATTTATTTTGTAGAAAAAATCATGACTAGGATGACATGTCATTCAAAACCATGATGGTTTTGGTTGAAGGCGGTAATTTGACCGGTTTTGATAGTTGAGGAAGGTTGGATGCCCGGTTTTAGAGTTGAAGGGGCAAAACCGAACTTTTGCAATAGTTTAAGCCGGTAAAGTGTACTTCTTCCTTTCTTTTAACCCGCACCCCCTTTTTTTTTTCTTAATTTTCTTTTCTGGCCGGCCAGACCTGCTAGGGGCGGCCTTTCGGCCTGCAAAGGTGGTTGTTCGATGTGCTGGTCTATTGATGCAGCCCGCAGGACGACACGGTGGATGCAGAATTTATGTTTTTTTTATATTTTTTTTAATTCGTTTATGCAAAATTACATGTCGGATTGAAAATTAGACAAAAATAGACGATGGTCGCACTTTGAATTTGCGACTGGGCATCGGTCGCGCTCTGGACGCACGACGAGTTGGTGAGAAGGCGGGCGCAGGAGAGCCAGGCTGGTGTCGTGCCATCAATGCACGACGGGTACTGTAGCTACAGTGCGAAGTTACTGTTCATCAATCTTCTTTTATCGATTAACACTTCATACCATATCCAACTTACACGAAACAAATTTTGAAATTCATGTAAAATCCTAAAGAACCCATTTTTCAAACTTTCAAATTTTTTAAATTTTGTTGAATTTTGAATTTCGAATTTAAACTTGAATTTGTATTTCAAATTTTAAATTTTTGAATTTTGAATTTCGAAAATTCAAAGTATGAAAAATGGGTTCTTTAGGATTTGACTTGAATTTTAAAATTTGTTTCCTGTAAATTGGATATGGTATGAAATATTAAACTTCCAATTTTCGTGTAAATTCAAAATTCAAAATTCAAAATTTAGAAGTTTAATATTTCATACCATATCCAATTTACACGAAACAAATTTTAAAATTTATGTCAAATCCTAAAGAACCCATTTTTCATACTTTGAATTTTCGAAATTCAAAATTCAAAAATTCAAAATTTGAAATACAAATTCAAGTTTAAATTCGAAATTCAAAATTCAAAAAAATTTAAAAAATTTGAAAGTTTGAAAAATGGGTTCTTTAGGATTTTACATGAATTTCGAAATTTGTTTCGTGTAAGTTGGATATGGTATGAAGTGTTAATCGATAAAAGAAGATTGATGAACAGTAACTTCGCACTGTAGCTACAGTACCCGTCGTGCATTGATCGCACGACACCAGCCTGGCTCTCCTGCGCCCGCCTTCTCACCAACTCGTCGTGCGTCCAGAGCGCGACCGATGCCCAGTCGCGAATTCAAAGTGCGACCATCGTCTATTTTTATCTAATTTTCAATCCGACATGTAATTTTGCATAAACGAATTAAAAAAAATATAAAAAAAATATAAATTCTCAGTCCGGCACCAAATATTAAATATTCAGGTGCGCAAAACTACACCAGCGTCCAGCGCTAATTCTAACCCATTTAGACTTTCATCCATAACTGGCCCAATAGCCTAGAAGTTCCATATCGAAGAGGAGGATACTTCATCAGCCTGCCATTTAACCGAAATTCTGTTATGCTGAACCTTCTTTTGGGGATAGACTGGACATCTGGTGCTGGATGTCTGATTATCTGCTTCTATCAGGCTTGATAGTTCATACCCTTAAGCAACATGTTCATGAAAATCTTGTTGGCATGAAGAATTGTCAGCCGGCGGCGCCCTCGCCGCCGGCCGCTCCGCCGCCCCAGCCTCCCGCCGCCGCTCCGTCGCCGCCCACCCTAACCCGAGGGGGTGAGGGGCGGTCCCCCCTCCACCGCCGGCCAACCGCCTTCACCCCCTCCCTCGGCTCCTGCGGCGCCACCGCCGCCTCCGCCGCTGCCCCCGACGAGCCCCACCCACCGCCGGTCCACGCCTCCTCGACCTCCTTCTAAACCCCGAGGAACCCGAACCCCCGAACCCTAACCCGAACGGCGGCGGCGAGCTCGACGGCGGCGACGGCGAGGTCAGCTCCTCCTTCCTCCTCCTCTGCTGGGCGCAGGGACGGATCCCATCCCGATCCCGCCCGGACAGGATCCCGTCCCTAGGAATTTCCGATAAAAATTTGTTATTTTTGTAGAAGTTAGATGATGTAATATTTTGTAGTCATTTTTGGGTTTTAAATAGTTCTTTAAAATTCGTTAAATAATTTTTTCATAATTTTTTGAATTTTTAAAACGTTTTTCGAGTGGATCACACATTTGCTACAATAAAACTCAACTCAACTTTGAGCTGAAACAAACAAGGCCTTAATCATCTAAATATCTAATCAATTACTTACTCCAATTTCATAATACTTGTGGTTTTAGCTTTAACTTTGTCCTAAGTCAAAGTTTTAAAACTTTATTTATAAAAATCTTTTAAACTATTTGGATTGTGCATATAAAAATCATATATATAAATTCGTCTTGAAACAAGCTTTCACAATATGTGGAGTGTGTAGATAAATTTTATTAGTAATTGATGGTGAAAGTTGTATTTTGAAAACAGTGACAATGTCCAAAACGATAAGTATTATGAAACTGTAGGGAGTAGCATTTAGCAATGACTCACAAAGTCAATGACCCAATGCAACTGCAAAATGTAGTTGCCAAGGCATGCTAGACACAAGTAGTACTCTGATTAATATTATTCTACTTCCACGTTCATTTTGTTTTGTTTTATAGTACTATTTTTCATTTAATTTAATATCATGCACTCTTATTTGTATATAGATTGCTTTAGTTTTTATGCACTACTCGTCCTACCAAAATTTCCCTCCACCGGCGGGAACGCGGGAGCGGGTTTTGCGGAGGGGCCGTTCGACCGTGTGCTTGGCGGGGCACGCACGGTGAATGCAACGCGCGCGTGGTAGGTTCTGACGGAGTGCGGCTGTGCGGAGGGCGCGGTGCGCATCGACGCTTTGGGTGTGCGGTTCAGCCGGAGCGATGCGGGTCAGCGGGTGCAGCAGCGCGCAGGGTGCGACGACGCACAGGGCACGGCGGCTTCTGGCGGCAGGGCTGTTCAGGCGCATGGTGTTGGTTTGGCGAGGCGTGGATTCAGCCGGCGCGAGCCAGCCGCTGCACCGTGTAAAGCGGGTGGTGCTCAGGCGTGGTGTGTCACGGTGGGACCAGCGGTGCTTCACGTGCACGATCCCGACACAGTTTATGCTCGTTCCTCGCTGGTACAAAGGCCGGTAGCTACAATTTAATGGATTCTTTTGCAAAAAATCCTTCAATTCACAGTAGATCTATTCAAGAATTCGTGAATTCGGTTTGATCTAATGCCTCCCATATTGATGTAGCGAAGTCGGAATTCAATGACTGTTACGTAGAACAAATCGACGAGTCCATACTAGACCCACCTGTGTGATGATGATTCGATAGAGTTCGTTCATCAACGTAGTCATACGATCGTCGTCGATCGATCCCCGATGTCTTGTGATTTTCTAGAGCCTCGTGCTAATAATGTGTTTAACAGCCGCACTATCGGGTGTAGTATAAGATTGTTTAGATGTGTGCAATTCGTAAACGACGAGAACAACCACACAATGAACACATGATGTATAAGAAGATTACTCTTTACATTTTTTTCAGGTATACATAATAGATGATTTCCTCTCGTATTTATTCTCGTCTACTTAAGGTTTCGGCTGGTGCACTGAATAAGCCTAACCCAGGCAAGCACCACGCTCCAGACCGATTATAGCTCGGTTAGGGGTTCTCCAACAACCATAACCTCATAGGAAACTCAACCCTTGACCTCTTGGGATTATGGTAAAATTGTGGTGTATATTAATTTCTTACCTTTTGGAGACTCGAACCCTTTACATGCGCATACACCACTCTATTTATAAGGAAGCATGGGTGTGATTTTTTCATAGAAAGGACCAACACGCCCATTTAGATCAATAGATTTGGGAGCACTACAGACTTTGATACCAAATGACTAAGCTATCATTGTCAAATAGCTAAAGTAGGTGGAGTGTCCTTGGGTATCCCTACTAGGAGACACTACGAAAGTGCCCCTCCATTGTCATAAAGTGGATAAGTGATTTCCTCAATGTAGGTGGTTACAATTTATCTCCTTCGTCCGGATCCAATCATGCTTATCCTAATATAGTGTGGGCCCCTCATCCTTGTCCCATAGGTTGGCTTGCCTTGGCTACTTGGTTCTCCCTTGATCAAATGTCATCTCCGCTTTGGCTTGGTGGTCTATCGGAGATGGTGTTGTCTCCTTCGATAACCGAAGTAGAGCTAAGTGAAGGTGGAGCGAAGCTTCAAAGTTGCTTCGCCTTTGGAGATCGATTCAGGTTGGTTTACGAAGGAACGACGAAGGTTAGTTCAGACTTTCATTTTACTCCCTATTCTTCACTCTCACACCCCTCGGAGGAAACCAAGGGTGGTGTTTCCCTCACCTCGCTCCGGTTCATCCGACCATAGGAGGTGGGTCTATCACCCCCAACAACGAAATTTTGAAAAGCCAATGTGTCATTTATTTTGTAGATCAGTTCTCCAACCATTTATCACAGATTTTTCTCTAAAGTATGCACCCAAACCAGATGTAACAGTTTCTTCCTTTGGGGATTGCCTTCTAGTCTTAACCTCTTTGCAATGGCAAAGTTGAGGTCGCCTAACCTTCCCACGTATAGATTCTTCACGCCCGTAATTGCTCGGATTGTCGCATCCTTGACGAAGTCGGGGCCATCTAAAATTTGGAAAGCCCTACTCAAAGATGGAATTTTTTATTTTACATATTTTATTCATTTTATAAAAGATTTTTTAGCCTTATTTTGCAGATAGATGCTCGCCACCTGGGTTATGGGCGATCGCTCAAGCCACAGGCGACAGGTGTCTCATCCGTCAGCGCCGCTAAAGTCTGTAGTAACTCATACACTTGCG
This sequence comes from Raddia distichophylla, assembly GCA_005191435.1. Taxonomy (NCBI): domain Eukaryota; kingdom Viridiplantae; phylum Streptophyta; class Magnoliopsida; order Poales; family Poaceae; genus Raddia; species Raddia distichophylla. The sequence goes on along the minus strand of SPJY01034796.1, from coordinate 189,311 downwards.
AATACACCTGTTGCCCATAGAGGTGGGCTATCGCCCATGTCTCGGGTGATCACGGAGCGATAGATGCGCACCCGGCATTGATAGACGAGGTGCGTGGCGCTAAAGAGGTGCCAGTCGCTCGTGGCCCGGGTGGCGGACAATGCAAAAAGCGGGATGATCATATTTTTGAATGAAAACAATTAAAAAATGGCATGGACTTGGGGACGGACGTCCGACGCACGCGCAATCGGACGCTGCCCCGGCCCAGTCCAACACAACAAGCGAACAAGCGAGCGAACAAAGCGAATGAATGCATCTCCCTCCCTATTTGCATGCAATGATGTCAGTGATGACGTAAACGAAAGATTTCTTTTAAGTTTTCTCTTTCGGTAGCCATAATTTTTGACTGGGTGCTCCAATGCACAAACCGTTTGCACCGCTGCGTTCCTTGTATTTTTACGAGCAAAACAAGACCAATGTTGCTCTATAAAAATTTACTGAAACAATTTGTTATCCTAGTGCAACAATTAGTTTAGCCTGTTGAAGTAATATAGCTAGTCTGCTGAAACAATTACTTTTGCCCAGTGGATATATAACCAAGTGAAACAGTTGGTTTAGCCTATTGGAACAATATATATAGTATGCAAAAACAATTGGTTTAGCCTATTGGAACAATATATATAGCGTGCTAAAACAACTAGTTTAGCCTATTGAAACAATCTGTCTAGCCTGATGAAATAATTTGTACAGCCTATTGGAACAATATGACTGGCATATTGAAACAATTAGTTTAGCTTGCTGGAACAATTTATCTAGTGAAAATTGATCTATTTGGAGTGAAAATACTGTGTTCCAAATATGGCCAAAGAGGTATGTTATGGTCTTATTTGTTTTAGCTGAAAGTTGCTGAGAACTTTAATCTAAAAAAGTTACAATCCCTCGAAAGATGTCTGAAAGGTCTAAAAAATAATGACAAAAATATTTTATGAACTTTAAGAAGAACTATTTAAAACCTCACAAAAATAATTATACAGTATTACATCATTGGTTTTATAAAAAATAACAAATTTTAATTTAATTTAAATCGATACAAACGATGTCCATATGTAATATTTTGATTTGCGAGTGAATAATATGGACACAATTTTGTGTGTCTGGTTGTCCGGCTAGGCCCTGCCAAGCTCGCGAGAGCCACTTTTATTTTCATTTTCCCCTTAAAAAATGGCCTTGAAATAGGGGCCATGAAATAATGCTGAATTCAAATGTTTATTTTATTTATTTAATAAAGTATAAGATGTAAGAAACAACTAATCGAGTCAAATTCATGGATTTTATTTATAGCTCTATCAATCTTGTAAATTCTAGGATTAGATGGTCTTAGCCCAATTTAGCTTAATCCAAATTTTATGTTTCGCAACTAATTTAGGTGTCGTTTTTTTCCGTCTTATGTTATCTTCTCATCGTTGACTTTGTAGATAAAAAAATAAAATAATTTAAGGCCAAAAGAATGATACCCTAGTTGAACTTATGCTATTTGACTGGGTTAGTGGGGTTAGTACATAGGGATAAGTTATCTCACTCTTTTGTTTGATTAGCTAATCCCAACAGATCATCTATCTATAACATTATTTGCCACATCATCTAAATAATAATTTCCTCCATCATCTATTTTTTCGCAATTCATACTATATCTTATAAAAGATTTGACTCCATCGACATATCTGTCTCTCTAACTTTTTTTTTTTGAACTGTTAGCTAGCAGGGGCTCTGTTTTATCCATCAAGGTAGGAGCAAAAGTTAATTACAGGGCGGTGTCTAACTAACGACAGACACAGAACACAGAAACGAAGGAAAAGAAAGGAAAACTGAAGGGGGAAAAAAAACTAGAAGCAGCAGCCTAGCCAAGTAGCCATGGTCATTAGTATCTCCAAAAGCTTGAAGCCAGCGTCAGATGTCGAAGCTTATAACCTGCAGAACCGCAGGGACGCAGTCACAACAGCACACAGAAAAATACGCCCATTGAGTTCTTTCCAAATCAGCAATATTTTTGCAGAAGAGTAAATTACACTTTTGCCTCCGGAAGTTGGATGAAAATCTCACTTGGCCCCCTAAACTTTATTTTGTCTCACTTGGTCCCTGGAAGTTGTTTTTGGGTGCCACAAAGCGCCTAGAAGTTGGATCCCATTGCAACACAACCCCTAGAAGTTGGTTCCGGCTGCGAAAAAAATTAGCCTGTGTGGAAACTTCAAGGGGCTAAGTGAGACAAAACAAAGTTTAGGAGGCCAAGTAAGATTTTCGTCAAACTTTCAGGGGCAAAAGTGCAATTTACTCTTCGCAGAACATGCTGACCATGCTTGCTAGCAGGAACTAATAGCATTGACCGGATCAAACTAATCCTATTTAATTAGTGTTTTTCTTTAATTATTACAGGAATAGAATTGCGAGATTCTGATAGTTTTGTCGCTGCCTACTTGGGCTAGAAAGGCAGCACTTTGATCAATGAGCTGAATAAAAAAAAATGCTGCCTGGTGTGGGAGACTGGAGAGTGGAGACTGGGGAGGATGCAACGAGGAAACAACGGTGTACCAAGTAACCTGAGCCCGTTCAAAAGCATGGCTGCTGCCTATATAAGCATATATAATTACTTTCTCGCCGTGGACTCCGGAGCATTCCACTTATACGCCGACAGGCGTTGGGCTACAGATCGTATCGCACACCAATTCCATGAATGTTACGCAGCCTACGGAACGGAAATTTCAGACCATGGAAACGTTTGTAGCCCGCTGATCTGATGTTCGGTCCGGTCTCGATGGTTTTACTCGAACCTGTGAGCTACTGACCTCACTCCTCGATCTTCATGACCTCATGTCTTGTGTGACAGGTCTTGATTTTGTGACGAGTATACGTGACTTGGTTTGAATTGGTTAAAGAGTTTGTGTTTGATCTTTGTTTTGAGCTGGTTTGGTCATGTGTGATAGCCTGCAGTGTTTCGCGTGTGCAGAGATTGCTTAAACGAAAAACTGTTGTAGATGAAAGTTGTAGTGAACTTCGTGTTAAGGGAAAAGCTGAAAATGAGTTTTTTCGTTCATGTGGGATCATGAGATTGCAGATATATATGTTTGTATTCATTATAAAATTAGACTAAGGCCTTGTTTGTATGAGCTGAAAGTTGCTGAAAACTTTAATCTGAAAAAGTTGTGACCCCGTGAAAGACATCTTAAAAGTTCAAAAATTATGAAAAATATTTTACAAACTCTAAGATAAACTATTTAATACCCCACAAAAATGATTACAAAGTATTATATCATTTGGCTTATAAAAAATAATAAATTTTTATTTAATTCAATTCAATTTAATTTAATTTAAGCGAAGGAAACAAGGCCTAACATGCAGAAAATAAAGGTAAGGTCATATTTTTTTGGAATGTGTAAAATGCTTCGGTCCTTTTGACGCAGATTTGGAGGTAACTCTAATCATATTTGTGGATATAGGACTTGGGATAATTGAGGTCCAGAATGGTTGGGGATATCAACGAGACGGTTGGGCTCAATCGGGCTCACATGGATGTCATGGAGATAGAATTGAGTTGGCTCAAGGTTTTTGTTTGAGTTGGAGACTCGAAGGCACGGAAAAAGATTGGTCAAATCTAGGGATGAAAGCTCGCCATATTAGATTGTTATTGGATTCGTATGGCACATGTAAGGGATTTAAACCCATGGGTAGGGCTGGATGATTGAGTGAATTCTAACCCTTGATAGGATAACTTAGTTTATAAGCAACTCAGCAAGTCTGGATGTTCACCCGGTTGCCCTGTATACGTAAGGAGGGGTGTAGGGATGCCTCCCAAAGTTTTGGGTATGACCTACATTTTTATATCTTTGTATTGCACTCCTTTGCTTTTTTTCATGAAAGGACATAAGAGCTGTCATCTATCCAAAAAATAAGATGAGGGTACAAAGAGAGGAGAGGCAATGTATAGCCCCTGGCCACGTGGGCCCCCTATCAATCAAGAAACCCCGACATGTCCATTTTCAACTGCTCATCAACAAAGTTGCTGAATGTCTGGTAGAGTGAAAGGGGTCCATGATGTCCAAGAGGGGCCGCCTCACCCTACCCAAGACGGTCCTTTTCCCAATACCAACTTATGCCCTCTCAACTACAGTTGCCCCCAATCTATCATCAAGCATATCAACAAGATTCGTTGCACTTGGCTTTGGAGGGGGTCTAACACCGGTTCTAGCGGGCATAGCCGGGTCAATTGGAAAATTGTTTGCAAGCCTATCAAACAGGGCGGCATAGGGGTGCTCGACTTGTAATCTTCTCAAGATCCATCCGCCTTCGCTGCCTTTGGGCTACTAAGACGTCCCCCTTGAAGCCTTGGATTAATGTAGATACCCTGAATTTCCATAGGAGAAGGCTTCTCTACCCACTAATGGCAGGATAACTGGCATGGTTGGGCCCGCTAAGGTCGTCTTGTGACTTTTCAACATCTCCACCCGGAAGAACATAACCCTTATAGATGCCCCTACACGTGGACAACTAGATCAATGATCTTCGTTTTCGTTTCACCCTAGGCCTACTATCCAACTTTGTTCTGCTCGGGACTACGGCCGCCTCAGTGCACCTCTCCCTGGTGGTAAGCGACTAGGTTTCTTGGTGCTTCCCCGGGGATGGCTAATTATCCGTCAAGACGACCTATGCTCTCCAATGTGTCGGCAACATAAGCACCCACTCTACTAAGTCATCTAGAAAGTCTAGGCTCCTTCCAAATGCAAAAATTTCGCTTGGCTAGTCATGCATGGCAGAGTACTCACGATAGACACACTACTCCGCCAATCTATTCCTAACAACTACTTCAGCCCTTGTGCTACTACAACTTGGAGGCCTCGCTATATCAATTTCTTGAGTGCCACAACAACTTCATATGGCAAGGTGTTTCCTCATGGCTGAATCTCGTCATCCTTGACCCATTCAACTGGTCCAACTGCTCGTGCTTCACTCGCTGGGTGCAGGAGGACATCCTCCGCCCCCTGTCCTCAAACCTCTTCGGTCAGGCCAACTCCGATGTCCTTGGCGCCATTTGGAACATATAGACTGAGAAAAACTCTAGCATCTTCCAGCAGACCGAGTGCTCCTCGTGAGCTCTTCTAGACCTTACTAAAGATGACTTCTGCCTTTGGGAGTTGGCCGGGGCTAAGCTCGGTGGGTGAATTAGCTGCTAGTTCTATTTTTTTTCCCATCGGCCCATGCGCCCTGGGCTATATATTCCCTCTTCTCTCTTTGCATCTCTATCTTTTTTTTTTTGGAAAAAGCCTACTTATTCCCTGAAATATTGACCCGGGCGCACATAACCCCCTGACTTCGAAAACCAGGTAACTAGTCTCACGAACTATTGAAACCAGTGCACTTAACCCCCCGCAAACGGTTTTCGGGGCGGTTTTGCCACCGTGGCTGCACACATGGCATTTCTTGGTTATAAAAAAAAATCTTTTATTACGTGAGCCCCACGTGTCAGTGCTTAATCCATCTTCTTCTTCCATCCATCTCTCTCTTCCCCCCTCTCTCCGAGCATCTTGAATTTATTTACTGTTTGCCCATAAAAAATGACGCAAACGAAAAAATACCCAAGGTTTACGCCCAATTGCAAAAATGCCCCTAGGCGCTCTTGTCCAGGGCGACATCGGGGGCATGGTGCTCCGACGGAGCGCGCCAAGGGGCAGGGCGCCCTCGCCCAGGGCGCCAAGGACTCGGCGCCCTCGCCCAGGGCGCCAAGGGGCAGGGCGCCCTCGCCCAGGGCGCCTAGGTGGGGCCCGGTGGCATGGCGCGCAGGCGAGGTCG
>SPJY01034796.1:141399-183403 GCA_005191435.1 Raddia distichophylla | reverse complement strand
CCGCCTCGCCGCGCCCTCGCTGCCTCGCCGGCGCGCCATGCCACCGGGCCCCACCTAGGCGCCCTGGGTGAGGGCGCCCTGCCCCTGGCGCCCTGGGCGAGGGCGCCGAGCCCTTGGCGCCCTGGGCGAGGGCGCCCTGCTCCTTGGCGCGCTCCGTCGGAGCGCCATGCCCCTGATACCGTCCTGGACGAGAGCGCCTAGGGGCATTTTTGCAATTGCGCGTACATTTTGGGTATTTTTTCGTTTGCGTGATTTTTTATGGACAAACAGTAAATTTTTTCGAGCATCTTCTTCTTCCCAGCATCTTCTTCCTCCCAATCCACCTCCAAGCCGGTGATGGTGAGGGCAAGCTGGCGTAGCCGAGGGGATTCCGGCGGCGGAGGAGCTCGCGGCGGCGGCGGCGGAGGTGCTCGCGGCGCCGCCCTTCGTCGCCATCTTCGGCGCGCTACCCCACCTTCAAGCTGGCCCGACGAGCTCATCACGGGCCACGCCACCAGTGCCCTCTTCCTCAACTGCGGTCATCGAGCTCCGCCCAAATTGGCCGCCGCGAGCTTCGCCTCGTCTGCCCAGCGCCACCGTCGACCTCGTCTGCACAGATCCACCGCTGTGAGCTCCGCCTCATCCGGCCCACCTCGCGCTTCCTCGACCTCGTCCGCGCAGCGCCGACGCCGCCATGAGCTCCTACGCCGTTGCCGTCGCTTGCTCTGCCCAGCGTCGCCGCGAGCTCCGTCCAGCGCCGCCGCCGCCACGTGCTCCACCCAGTGCCGCCGTCGCCGCCGCAAGCTCAGTGATGGAGAGGAAGAGGGAGAGGGGTGAGCCACGGGGAGGAAGAAGAGAGGGAGAGAGAGGGGATGGAGGATGAAGAAGAAGAAGAGTAAGGGGCAAATATGTGTGACCTGCGACATAAAATTAATTTTTGTAGAAAGAAATGCCATGTGTGTAGACATGTGGTAATATCTCTCCACCTGGACCGTCACGATGGCAAAACCGCCCTGAAAACCGCTATTAGGGAGTTAAGTGCACTGGTTTTAATAGTCCGTGGGACTGGTTAACTGGTTTTCGAAGTCAGTGGGTTATGTACGTTTGGGTCAATACTTCGGAAAGTAAGTAGATTTTTTCCTATTATTTTTTGGATAGATGACAGATCTCATATATTTTACTGGAAAAAAGGGCAAGGGAGACGCTTGCGCTGTGCAGTATGGAAGTTGCGGATTTATACATTGCCTTCGCCTCTTTCAGGCTCGTCTTCACATGTCTTTCTGATGAAAGGACTGGTTTGAACACACTTTTCTACCCTTCCAATTCATAAAGAGATATCATACTTGTGAATGCGTAGGGACGAGTAATTGGACGCCGCCCTCAAATTTTGCGACTGGTTCACATGAATTTTTTCTCTCTCTGAAGGATGGGCAAGAAATAGATTTTGAAAGGAGCACTCCAACTTTGCTGGAGTTGCAAAAAAGATTTGACGACGTGCGAGCAAAGGTCATCGAGTGTCACTGATGAACTCAGGCAGCTCGCTTAATCACGCTAATTTTTCAACATCCCACCAACCGCAAGAACTTGCACGAACTCACCCGCTCTCTCCAAAATGGCATTTCAAACCTGTGTTCCCAGGAGCACTGTTTCAACTGCTACGACAAAGTTCAGGTTCAGGACCATGTGTTTTTCTTTCCATCCACAAGACCAGAAAGGCAACTGCTGATCTGATAAGGACCAGCACCTACATTGGATGCCGCCCGCTTCACGAAACTGAAGTTGGATTTTTTTTAGAGGAAAACTGAAGTTGGATTTGAGGTTGGTCCATGGCACATGGCCACGCACGTCTGATCTCACATCGTTATCATATATCTGAGGGAGGCAGACAGCAACTAGTGAGGCTGTCATGTTCATCTCTGTCCTTGATTTGTGCAGCACCTGGGTGTAACAGTGCACTTGATTTGACCCGCACAATACTTAATGACAAAAGTTGTGGGACAGAGCACAATTAGGGTTAATGGAGAGATTATTTGAGCTGTTACTACTCAGCAGCAATTCAATCTTATTAACATTTGATTATCTTTCAAGTGGGCCAGTGCCAGTTGTATGGTCGTATTTGGGTTCTCAATTAAGTACTAACAAAAAATCAACTCTGACCAATTGGGTGTGCTTTATTTAATCGTATATAAAGGCATCGAAATGGAAAGAATTACAAGTAAACAACCTGTGTAAGCATGTACAATATACTGTCACTGATCAATCTAACAACCGATCGGTGCAATTAATTTTATTCCCAGCCGTCTTCTCTCGTCAGCTAATTAACCAATCAGTCGTGAATCTTATGGAAGTCAGGCACGAAAAGGCCGATGTCTCTGTTGTTCTCCTTCTGAAGAGGCCTCGCGTTCTCCTCCGAGTGCTGCACGGCAACAAGGACGATGGAAGATTAGCCCAAATTTAAGCTGGAATTAATCAATCAACGCAGAAGCTGCTTTCACACTGCCTTATAATTTAAGCATTTGGATGCTGATTAATTAATCTCCAGTTGCCTTCTAGATGTTGGCACTTGGCAGGTGGTGTCGCTCGACATTCCCACCAGTCTAACACGGTGGTCTATCACTCTATTGGTCGTCAGAAGGCAGCACAAGCCTGAAGACTCTACATGTGGTGACGGTCGGTCGCGACGATGGTGTTTGAATGGACATGATCGGTTGAATCACGAAAAAATTGACGGAATTTGCCACGTCGTGATCGTGGGGTTGCTTTGTTGAAAAAGGGCGGGAAAATTGTGGGAGAACTTACGTCGTCAACAGCCTTCCTCAGAAGCTGCAGCTGGTATCTCGACACGGTGTGAAGCTGCCAAAAGGAAAAACGAACAATTTGAATGAAAATCACCTTAGGCACACACCTAGAGTTCGACAAATATGACAAAAAAATTCACACCTGCACACAAGGATTCCTTTATCCCTATATTCATCGTCCGATGTGTTTTAAGATAACATATGATCTTGAAACACATCGAACGATCGAGGCACATGGACAAGAGAATCCTTGTACAAATGTAAGAATCCTGTGTTCTGTGAACAACAAGGAGGCATGCATTGCCAGGGGATGATGGTGGGCACGTACCCTCATGATGATGGTCCAGATGACCCCCTCCTTGCAGGGCGGCGTGGTGAGGGAGCCCATGTAGCGGTAGTACACGCAGGCCTTGCCCTTCGCGCCGTTGGGATCCACCTCGCCGACCTTCTCCTCCCTGTCCTTCTTGTCTGCAATCATCTTGATGAACGGCTCCAGCTGCATGAGTATGCATCGAGCTGCGTTAGCTAGCCAACCAGCGAAATAAAAAAGCAAACTGCAGGTCGCCATGGATGGTTAGAGCATGTTAGCTTAATTTTTTTTCCTTAAATTATTTCATTAGTATCTTTTGAACGCTTTGACTTCCTGATAACGTTTCACGAATGTTTTGGAGTTCGAAAGATAAGGCATTCTCAGAACCCTGCTGAATTATCAGCTTCCTGTGTTTTGAAGGCCCTGCTCGGAGCTGTTTTTGAAGATTGTGCTCAATGCTGTTAAAGTTCAGTTTTGACATAACATATAATTTAAAAAAAGGGCAAAGAGAATCACCTTGTGCAGGAAAGGGTCGTGGGGGCCAACGTGGTAGAGGATGCCGATCACGGCGGCTTTGTTCTGGGCGCTCTCGTGGACCATGTGCAGCTCCATGTCGTACCTGCACGCACGCGCGCATCTCGGAGAGATTAGTACGGGTGCTAGTTAATTACTGCCACGACCAGCTTGCTAAGCCGTACGTGTGCGTCCAATTGCACGTCCATGCCGGAGCTAATTAAGCTCGCCGAGGGCATTAGTTAAGGCTGGGAATTATCTTAATTAGTGGAGGAATCAATTGCTAGCAGGTCGTCGTCTCACCTTCGGCCGTTAACGCTGTGTTCGGTGGGCGAGTGCCAGTGCAGCTGCTTGAGGTAGTACGCCGTGCCGTTGATCGTCAGGCTCCCGGCTTTGCCGTTGAACCTGACCTGCACTCGGTTAATATCCAACGATTAGTAATGCTTCAGTGCGGATCAATATCGGTTAATATCCACCGATCAGGAATGCTTCAGTGCCGATCAATACTCCCAATTAACTCCTAGCGGCTAATTAAACGAGAGAGAGAGAGAGAGAGAGAGAGAGAGAGAGGAATGGAGGGAGAGATACCATGATGTCGTGGCCGCGGTTGACGATGGTGGCGTCGGCGGGGCGGTAGGAGTGGTTGAGGTAGCCGAGGTGGCGCATGAGGTCGACGCGTTTGTCGGAGAGGTCGATGGGCGACTGCATCTGGCCGCGGCCGCAGTCCGCCCACTCCGGCTTGATCTCGCCCCAGTGCTCCGGCCCGTTCGGCGCGCCGGGCTTGTAGCTGAACTCGTCCTCGTCCTCTGCAGCAAACGCACAACCCCGAGCCACATCAATATCAATGGCGCCGCCGCCCATGCACGCACGCCACAGCGCCACCGCATGATCAGATCAGCCTAGCTACGTACGTACCGGTCTCTTCCTGGGCTCGGGCTGCCGGGGCGGCGGCGAGCAGGACGCCGGCGGCGAGCAGGACGGCCGCGGCCGCGAGCCGGGGGTGGCGAGCTGGACGCATGCTGTCGACTCGGGGGCGTGTGGGTGGGGGGCTCGTGCCTTGTGGTCGTTGAGGTGAGATGGGAAGAACGGGGACAGGTTGATGGGGGTATATATACAGTGGCCAGGGGGGTTCAGGACTTCAGGTTGGAACTTGGAACGCTTCAAAGCTGCTACGGGCAAGTACGTGCCAGCGTTTAACTCACGTACGTACACCGCACAAGTAAACTTTCTGTTGCGTCCCTTCCTCTGTTTCCATTGTGCGGGGATGATGTATGCACACGTATGTTCGACACGTACAGGTCATGCGCAAAGCGCAGATGTACATCGCCGCGTCGATCGATCCCACTTTTTTTCGTCAGTCTGATCGATTGTCGCCTTGTTGCTTCGGATGTGTTTTGTTTGTGATTAATGTTTTTATCATTGTTTATTTTTACCGATTATTGATATTGTCGGTCAAATTCGCTATGTGTTTGAATTGTTACTATTAGTTTTTTCTAAAGAAAAAGACTGCAATAGCTTGCGACAATTATATATGGGAAACGCTACAGTGCGGGAGTCCGGCGCATCCGGACTCGCGCGCTGCGCGCGCGCCTAACGCGGGGGAGAGGGGCACTGTCACTGTGCGCATGCAAGGGCGCGGGCCCCGGGCAAGTACGTGCCAGCGTTTAACTCACGTACGTACACGGTACACTGCACAAGTAAACTTTTTGTTGCGTCCATTCCTCTGTTTCCATTGTGCGGGGATGAAGTATGCACACGTATGTTTGACATGTACAGGGGATGCGCAAAGCGCAGATTGTTGCCTTGTTGCTTCGGGCGTGTTTGGTTTGTGATTAATGTCTATCATTTTTTATTTTTACCGATTATTGACATTGTCGGTCAAATTCGCTATGTGTTTGAATTTTTACTTTAATATTTTAAGAAAAAGACTTCAACAGCGTGCGGCAATTATATATTGGTGACATTGAATTGATAAGATTCCCTCCTATTGTCACATTTGCCATACCTAGTTTCTTTGGTCACCAAAAGTTGTGAAATAATGACTAAAAAAACTTCATCATTTTAATGGCTATATCAATTATTGACAAGATTCAATGAGACAGAATTATCTATGAACCAAACATACCCAACGATTTGGCAAAGGCAAATCTGGCTAGTTGAACCAAACAAGGTTCGATCGATGAGCTAGCCAGCTATTACGAGTCACGACATCGCTCAAAATGCAGGGATTTTTTTTTTCTAGAGTTGTACGAAATAGAAACTAAAATCTTCGCTAGATTTTCTATATAACTTCCGCACGAATGCAGGATTTTCTTCTGAGTCGTACGATATATAAATTAAATTCTTTGATTGTTTTTTCTATACATTCTCCGTGTTCCAGAAGGGCTTGTGGTAACATCAAGTTCTTTTTCTTTCTTTTTTTTCCTGGAATGTTCTTTCTTGATGCATGACTCAAAAGCAGTCCATGGATAAATCAATCAAAGTATGAAACGAGGGGATCATGCCGCTACTCCGGTCAGTCACCGCGTGCCTGCTCCCCGAACTGATCCCGTGTTTCTTGTTCGGATCGACATGCATGGTGCATGTACACCGAAAGCTAGCTAGCCTATTTCCGTTTCAACGATGATGGCTGTTACTAGGTTTTAAGAATTTTCGAAACAGGGCAGAAATATTTTGGTTGAACCGTAGTTCCGAAGCGTTGAAACTAGGCCTTAAAATCTTTGATTAGAAAATACTTCGGAGAAACCATATAGTACGTCCGGCTTAAGGGAGAGTATACATCGTCAGTCAAACGTAGACTGAAACTTATTTTCAATATCTTGAAATGTACCGTTAGGTTCAGAAAAGCAACTTTTTGCTAGCTATGTCATACTAGGACAATACGCGCGCCCGCGGCGCGCCGTTGGATCCAGCGTACGCAGGCTCGCAAACGGCCAGGATGTAGCTATACGGGTGCACGAAGGCGAGCGGCGAGAATGCAGAGCCGTCGGATGCAGCGCATGGGCGCAGACGAACGGCACAGAAGGGCGGCTGAAGCGAACCAAGCGCAGGAAGGCACGTGGCCAGGGACGCGTGACACGTGGGCGAGGGCAACGCTAGCTCGTTGTATAATAGATAGATAGATGCAAGAGTCAGCAATGATCTAACCTATTAAAAATTCTCTAGTTATGGTGGACTGATCTCCCTCTCCAACACCCTCCGCGCCTACCCACTTACCCCGTCGCCCCAACATGTTCTCGGTACTTTTGATCAGACGTCCGATCAGAAAATTAAAAACAGGCGATGTTGCGGTTGGTTCTAAAATATTTTGGCGTTTTGATCGAAATATTGCAATACTTTTGAACCAAAATGTTGCGTTAAATTGAATATTTTTGCTATATGTTAAAGAATACGTTGTAGTTGAGAAAACGAATGTTGCAAATGAAAAATCCAAATATTTTAGTGGGGTAAACTTAATGTTACAATAGACAATCCAAAATGTTTTAGTGATTTGAACCACATGTTGTAGGTAAATCCGAAATGTTTCAGCAGGACACAAAAAAATATTGCAACAGACAAATCCAAATATTTCAGTAGACATAACTAAATGTTGCAACAGGCAAAACCAAAATGTTTTAGTGCGCAGAATCGAATGTTGCAACAGGCAAACCCAAATGTTTTAGTGGGCACAACCGAATGTTGCAACAAGCAAAACTAAATGTTTCGGTGGACACAACTGAATGTTTAAACAAGCAATCCCAAATGTTTCAATGGGTAGAACCAAATGTTGCAACGGGGCGAACTATAATGTTTCTCTATGTTAAAACCAAATGTTACACGAGAGCAAGCGAGATGTTTTAGATTTTACATGTGGATGTTACAGCCTAAATTGGGGGATCATCTCCTTCCCAAAAATCATGTCATCTCCTCCCATATCCGACCACTCCTCCAATTAAATCTCGAGCACCTTCTTCTCGAAATCCTGTGTCGCACGTCATGCTCGCCATGCCTCGACAATACACACACCATGTCTTGAACACAGTCCATTGAATTGTAGAGGCACTTGAAGAAACTGCAGGCGGTAATGTCTTCAAGCAAATGCCTTGTGGCGCCGGTTCTTCTCATCCTCATCGTCGCAGCGCGCACCATTGCGGCCACCGGCGAGGAGCCCCCGCCCATAGGGTGTTAGGATATGCGCCAATGCAAGATCATGAACGACATCAGAAGACACAATGTTTGGTAACGCTGTTCAGCTTCCACCTACATCTGCGGGCCGGGCTCTGATTATGGGCGCTCCTCCCAAAACCATAGTTTTGCAGCATACCGGCTGCACAAGTCACGACCACATGCCGGCCGCTGACGTACTTTTGCCTATGCTACTAATACTATTATGCATTCATTGACATTTGTTACACCATGGCTGCCTCACTTTATATAGTGGAGATCTGGCTAGAGTTTGACTCCAGCTCTACACCAACCCTGTCTAATAGAACACAGAGTACATGTAATCTACTTGTACACATATTTGACTCAAAAACCTAATACAGGGAAAGCACATCTTTTTGGTTCAACATCGTTCAACGGGAGCCTTTGTGGCCACGAACTGAGAGGAAGGACGATGGCGACGGCGACATGGTCGTGGTGGTGCCGCTAGATGCGAATCGACTAAAGCAACGGCCGGTGGCCGCAGCGCCGACGAGGTTGATCCCCTTTCCTCCATCCTCTCCTATCATATGTGCGTGTACTAGTTGTGAGAAATGGAGAGAGAGAGAGAGAGGAGACGTGCTTCATAACATAAAAATATCTGGATCACAGTTGGACTGATCCGACACGTCCGCAAAACATCCAACACTGACGAGCGTCCATATAGTATACGTAACATTTTTTTTGAAAAAAAGTTTTTTATTTTTTAACTACAACTGCAACCAAAACAGAAGCGCTGCGAATCGAAATGTCCTGGAACTTCTTTTCGCTACGTTTTGCGCAAGCCATAGCTCATCAGACATCGGCATCACAGTATCACTGTTACACTGTCAACGCACGCAAAAAAGAAGAAGGAAAATAAAGGTCGCCGCTGCGGTAGCACCCCGCAACTCCGCACCGCGTGCTGATGCACGCGCGCCGCACGTACGCGTATGGAAGACCGATCGATCGGTCGATCGGCGGCGAGCTGATCACTCTGACACGACGCGGCGCGCGCGCGCGCGCGCGGTTTTGGCCGAGCATGCATGCGAACGGCGTGTGCACGCGCGATGCGCGGCAGCCGGCCCGGCCCGGCCACGTGCATGCACGTACGCGTGGGTACGTACGTGCCGGCCGGCGGCTAGCGAGCCGCTTACCCGCCCATGGCCATTGCGTGTGCGCAGCGACCGCTTCCGCCTCCCAGCCGCGGTACGTAGTACTCCGTGGATGCATGTACGGATCAGACCCGCATGCGCACGCAGGACTAGTTTGGCCACACGCGCCGCGCGCGCGTACGTGCGTAGACTCATGCGGGTGGAAGAAGTGAGGAACCCTTCTTCCGAGGAAGCGCTTCCAATCCTAATTTCACTCGTAACTGTAATGTAATGAAAACGCCGTAATTATTGACATCCTAACTGAAACTGTTTCGGTCACTATTTATACTCCTATATACTAGGGGAAAAAATGTCTAATGAACAGAACTCAGCTATCTCGGACTCCCAGCTCCCCGGGGATGGAAATCGAGTAGCATTTTTTACGAGCCCTGCAAAATGCCAATGTGAGGCAAAGGTTATCACGTCTTAAGAAGACTAGTTAATTAACTTTATATCTAGTGTCCATGTAGGGACTACAAAATCGAGTGGCTAAGATTTAGTTAAAATCGATCGCTTCCGGTGCCAGAGCTAGGTTTAAGCGAAGTGGTGCATAGAAATCCGGGTAAAAAATGATTTAAAAAGAATTAATTCATATGTTCTAATATGTGCACCCCAAATTTAATAGTTATGCGCCTGGTAAATCAATTCAATCAATAAGTACATGAGTAAACCTCTATCACATTTGATTTAATTAGTTCCGTTCCTGATCACTTCGACTCGCCGTGGTTTTCATGGTTAATCGGTAAATCATTAGGCGACAGTTTTTATGGGTAAGATGGTCGGTAAACCTGGTTCCGTGCCAGCTTCATTTTGTTAGATTGTCAGCGCAACCGACCAGAGATTTCTTATGGGTAAGTAAGGTCATCATGGTTGGCCTTATCGATCACACTGGTGTCTTATGTTTGTTTATCAATTATGGTTTTATCAACACAACAATAAGTAAATGCATAGACTCAGAAAAAAAATAAAGACATTAAAAAAATGCAGAGAGCGAGGGAATGATGAAGACATTAAAAACCAGATCAATATCGCCGCTACCGACCATCCCATGAACGATGAACGTCAAGCTATTGTACGCAAGTTAACCTCTGGGAGCAAAACACAGTAGATTTTCCAAGGTGGGTAAATTGATGCAGCGTGTACGCTTTTGGTAGCTTTGATCGAGAGCGAAATCAGCCGGAGTTGTCAGATCATTTCTTAATCGGCGAGTTTGTTTCGAGAGGATTTTTATGCTAACTTACAATTTTTTTACGAGGCATTTTTTCTAGACCTAATAATTTAGATTTTTTTTTTGAATAGTATCATAGCAGTTTTTGAAAAAAAGAGAGAGAATATATTCTTACAAGTGATATGTTCTATAAATAACTGGTTAGGTGTTCAATTATATCGCTAATATGTGCTGTGAGGGTATATATACAATGTTACAAACAGTTGTTCATATAAACATTAGAAATGGCTTGTCCACAATTGATATGGGCCATCGTACGGTATTCTAAAAGTATTTTCGTATTGATCGTAGAATTGATGCCTCAATAAAATAGACCTGCTGCATCGACATTGGTTTGTCAATTTTACAGTAGCTCAGATGTGACTGGGCTGCATGCCGGTGCTGTGATCACTTGATCAGACAACCCTCAAGAGGCATTACAATTTTGCTAACTTACAAACTCATTGTAGTCGATCTAAGCTATGTGCAGGTGATAGAAGTGTTAGTGTGTTACGGAACAGGCTACACTAGCACGAAACGAGCAAACTAGTTATTGTTTCCTTTACCTCAGCAATACGACTTCAGCTGGTGAAAGTGAAATAATGGATCAACAAACAATGTTGTTTATAGTTTTATATCAGATATCTATTATATATAAAGCAGAAGCAAATGAAGCCATCACGTTAGTCAGAAATTTCGTATAAATTAGAAAAGAAAAATCTATCATAGATTACGATGGGCCTAGATTATAAAGGCTTAAATTGAATCTATTGTCAAAGAAATTCACATGTAAATCTGAAAAAGAAAAATAACTCAATCATATATTCTTGAAAAAAGAAAAATCACATGTAACTAGAAAGAGAGAAAATATACTTGTCATCGATTACAGTGGGACTACATTAGAATGGCCTAGATTGAATCGATTATCGGAGAAATAAGCACGATGTTAATCGGAAAATTTCCTACGCAAATATATTCTTGATTATTATGGGTCCAAATTAGTGTAAATTTTTCTGATGATAAAAAATGACTTAATATGATAAAGTTCAATAAAAATAGAAGTTTGACACCACATAGTGGCACATATGACATACGTTTGTCTAAAACATCATATGATCTATATGTACCAAGAAATAAGGACAATCAGATTGATTTAATAGTTAGCTAGCTAGCGCAAGGTGGCAAATGGAGCCATCACGTTAATAAAAAATTTCTCATAAATTAGAAGAAAAGGAAAAAAAATTCCACCATTCATTATGGTGAGGCCTGATTATAAATGATTAGATTGAATCTATTATCAAAGAAATTCCCATGTAAATCTATATAAAAAGAAAATATCCCCATCATCGATTATAGAGGGGCTAGATTATAATGACTCAAATTAAATTTTTTATTGGTGAAATCTCCACTTAAACTAAAAAAAGAGAAAACAAATTTGTCATCAATTACAATGGGACCAGATTATAATAGTCTAGATTGGGTCTATTATAAAAAAATAGCCACCATGATAATCAGAGAAATTCCTACGTAAATCTATCCTTGATTATTGCGGGTTCAGGCTGGTGTAGATTTTTCTGATGATAAGATATAAATTAGTCTGATAAATTTGATAAAATAGAAGTTTGGCGGCACACATTGTCACATATGATGTACGTACGTGTAAACCATATCTATATGTACCGAGAAATAAAGACGATCAAATTTAATTAATAGTTAGCTAGCTAGCGTAAGGTGAATACGATAAAGTGCACGAGGATTATGAGCATGGCCGCATGGGCACATTCATGCCGCCTCCCATGCATCTTCCATTGCTCTCAATGCCAGCCAAAAAATACAACAGCACCCCATGTCACATTAGCCAACAGAGCCACCATGTTAATTTTAAAATATTAGATATTTCCATGTTAATCGCAAAAAGAAAGCTATACACCGCGCATTGTTGTGGGCCTGCAATATAAAGGATTAGATTAAAAGAAAGAATTCATATCAATTGCAACAAAAAAATCAAAAAAAAAATAGAAATAAGAGTCCATCACAAATTATAAAAAATAAATACCTACACGATTACGTGTCCAAATTATAACGGATTAGATTAAAATAAAAATTCATTTCAACTACAATAAAAAAGAATTTAAAAATTAAGAATAATATAAATGAGAGTATATGCTGGACTAAAAAAATACATATTAGCTATAAAAAACAATAATAGTAATTCGGAATAAAAATAATAAAGATAAAGGTTCATAGGCTACAACGAAAAGATGAAATTGTATAAGTTGTTGAGTAGAAAATAATAGGAATAGCAGTTTACACTAAAATAAATGATTGAGACCAATCTAACCGCACAGACACGTTAACACCATGCTCGTTGATTAAAAAATCACGTGCACCTAAAAAAAACTCATGCGATCGATATTGATAGTCAATTAAAGGCTGCTATTGATAGATTAAACTAAAAATATTGAGTGGACGATGCAAGATGTATGGCACTGGTGGCAAACACTGAAGATTTAAAAAATCCCAAAAGCTGACTTGAATGTTGGCTTTACTTTGAACGCAAAATTTAAAGAGTTTTTTAGGAATGTTCTTTTAGGTTGAAGAGCCATAAATAAATATATAAAAACCGTTGGAAATGACTGATGTTGATATGACTGTGTTAGACGTATGGTTAAAAAGAAATAAAAAATAAAAATCCTTGGTTCAGCGACTGGAACGATTGCGCTACAAACTGCTTCTTACTAAGTTTTATACCTGTCATTCCATCGTAAAATAAAGAGACAAAGTATACACCTAACTCAGTTGGATGAAAGAGAAAAGATATTAATCTGGTTACGTTCAACTTAATTTATTTATCTTATTTACTTATTTAATTTATCTTCTAATTTTAAAACCCTTTTAAGATAGCCTTGACAGTGGGGTTCACTTTGTTTGACTTGTATTTTAAATCTTTTAGACAAGTTTTTGTGATAAGAAAAAAAATAAAAAAGTCAAATTATTTTAATTTGAACAAAGATAAGTAAATAGACCTATATTATAAGTCAAATAAGTCAGATAAGCTGATGAGAACAGACCCTTTCTTTGATGTAAAAAGGGTAAACTTGGTTCTTGAATTGAAAAATTTTCGCTTATCTGACATCTACAAGTGTGGTTTTGTTAACATGCACGGGTCATGTTGTGTGTGTGGCGCAAGTGATTTCATGCACTACTACTGGCCAGGGGTTATGGCCCTTGGAGATGTGGTGATGCAAAGCAGCTTGACAAATGATGCTAGCTACCCAGGGCCAATAATGGTGGGACAACAAGAGAGATAAGACGGGGCGAGAGGGAAGAATGTAGATGGGGGCGATTTTAAAGGGTAGCTATGAATAAAAAAAGTACAATGTGACATTGATATTATTGTGAAATCCAATTGTGTAGTGACACTTCTTAAAGCGGAACTTTGCAGTGACATGATGCAGGTTAACCTGTTTTCAGATATTGTTCATAGTGACTTAGCTTAAGCTTAAATCTTAAACTAAGCTAAAATTGAAAATTAATCGCTCTGGACTTTTTTGTTCTTACTTTATAAAATTATGGAGCCACTTCCAAAACTATTAAAAATAACAGAAATTAAACATACCAACTTTAGAAAACATATTAAAAGAAATTCTCGAAGTTTATCTTATCATTCCCCTGAACAACTTATTAACTTAATCAAGTCACTCCGAACATGATCTGAATGACGCGGAGCTCACTTATATATGATCTCAAGAGGTTGATTCAATTTACTGTGGAGGGTACTGTTGGTTAAATATATGCTATCATTGAATCGACTCAATACATTAGAGATAACATGATCGATAATTCAATATAATCCAATCATTGTTTGGTTACTCCCTCAGTTCATGAAAAGAAGTCGTTGTTGACTTTTGGACACACGTTTGACCATTTGTCTTATTCAAACATTTATTAACAAATATGTAAAAATATAAGTCACACTTAAAATACATTTAATAATAAACCAAATCGCAATAAAATAAATAATATTTACATAACTTTTTTGAATAAGACGATATTTAAACATGTGTTCAAAAGTCAACGTCGACTTCTTTTTAGAGAGATTATTAATTTGACAAGGGAACAATAGAGTGCCCGCATTTTGCACCGAGACAAAGAGGCGACACATGGCATACCCTTTCATGCTTGCGTAAAACTCGGAAATATCGCTGCATGCTGTAGTTGCTCGGAAGATGGCATGAACAATAACATAAGTTATCTTGAATTCCATGATAATTCCAGAAAATTTTTTCCTGTTGATATTCAATAATGCTGGCGTAGCAAACAGTCCTAGCTGATCATGATGGAGTTGTTAATTACCTCTGCTGCTAAATTCGATTACAACGCCCCAGCATTGTGGCAAACTGGGAATCATGCATATTAGCATATACATAAAGATTTCAAAAAAAAGTCGGTCAAAACCTACACAATTGAGCATATTTTTTAGGCTGAAATTGAGGATAGCTGGGAGCCTGGGACCGCACTGGGACGTGCGACTTCTTCCTCGCGACGGCGGTTTCCTGCGGCGTCGCTTTGGACTTTCGAGTACGACTGTACGAGTTGGATTGGGCCAGCAAGCTTGTTTTGTTTGCAGCTTAAAATTGCTACGCATGGCAGATTGGCAGCTTACCTAATAACTAGGCCGCAGTTATAAAAATTAGGGGAACGTCTCCGACAAGACAACTGCCCATGCACGTCGGTTGGGTCTACTCATCGGCCAGCGTGCAACGAGATCCTAGTTGTCTGAGTTCTAACAATACGATAAAATATTTGAGGGGCTCAGGTGCTCGACTTGAAAATTTTCGCCCACGTCCTCCAATCGCGTTGCTTTGGCCGGCCAAATCCGGCTCCACAAGATTGTGTCTCGTCTCGTAGGACAGGGTGGATCCTAGTAGTGCGGCACTTTTCAGAGCAGGCACCGAGCAAGTTCTTACGAATGGCGCCACCTTCCTATTCTGTACCGACGCTTGGCTCTTGGGACAATCTCCAAATGAAGTAACCCCAGAACTTTTTGCGGCCTTCGCACGAAAAAACGCACAGTCACCGATACTCTTCACAATAACAACTGGTTGTTGGACTTACGATGGAATTTCACCCCTAGCCTCGCCTTGGAGCTGGTCTCCCTCTGGCAAAAGATCAGTCGTGCTGTGCTCCGTCCGAACCAGCAGGACCGAGCAGTTTGACGTTTCTCTGCAGATGGGAACTTGTTTGTTCGCTTAGCATACCGCATACAATTCCCTGGAATAATATCTCCGACGGCGCTAGTGCTAATTTGGAAGCAGTGGACGTCCTCTAAGTGCAAGTTCCTTACTTGGACGCTGTTCCTAAGAAGGGTCATTACCGCTGATACCCTCCTGAGTAGGGGGTTACTGAATAATTACTTCTGCACCCTTTGTCTTCGATGCCTGGAGACCCCGGAGCACCTCTTCCTCGAGTGCCCCTTCTCATCCCAAATTTAGGATCTCCTGGCTTTTAGGCTTAACGCCCCACGCCTTCTCCGCTCTGCGTGGACCACACTGAGTATCTCAGCGCTTGGTGGGCCGAGGACATCCTGCAACCCAACCTTGCCCCGGTTCTAGGATCCAACATTCCTAGCTGGATCATGATGGAGTTGATAATTACCTCTGTTGCTAAATCCGATCACAACGCCCCTGCATTGTGGCAAACTGGGAATCTTGCAGCATACATAAAGATTTCAAAAAAAAAAAGTCGGTCAAAACCTACACAATTGAGCATATTTTTTAGGCTGAAATTGAGGATAGCCGGGACGTGCGACTTCTTCCTCGCGGCGGCGGTTTCCTGCGGCGTCGCTTTGGACTTTCGAGTACGAGTCGGACTGGGGCCAGCAAGCTTGTTTTATTTGCAGCCTAAAATTGCTATGCATGGCAGCTTACCTAACTGCTACTCCCTCTGTTTTTTTATTTGACGCTTTTGACTTTTTGATACGTCTTTGACCATTCGTCTTATTTAAAAATTTTGTACAAAGATGTAAAAAAATAAGACATATTTAAAGTACCTCTATTGATAAAACAAATCACCACAAAATAAATGATATTTACAAAAATAATTTAAATAAGACGAATGGTCAAAGACGTGTCAAAAAGTCAAAAACATCAAACAAAAAAAAACGAAGGTAGTATAAATTAGGGGATCCATGCGCGTCCGTTGGGTCTACTCATAGGCGAGCGTACGGCGAGATCCAAGTCGTCTAAGTTCTAACAAAACCGATAAAATATTTGGTTTGTACCACGTTACTTTTTTTTATTAGAATTGATTCTACAATTTTTTACGACACATGAGGGCAAATACCATAGACCAGTTGTATAGACAAATATGATTGTTCGTGTAGATTTCAGATGACATTACTAAAAAAATACTACCAATATAGTATAAAAACTGTTATAAGTATAAAAATATGTACTCAATTTGAGTCATTAGACCGTGAAAAATGGATGGCCCGTATTTCTTTTAGTGTGCGTAAAATTTCCGCCGTAGATTCAGAAGTGAATGTGGAAGCTTTCGTAAGATTGTTTTGTTTGCAGCCCAAAATTGCTATGCAATCTAACTTTAATCACACCGCAGGTTCGTGTCACAACGAATAATATAATAGGCCCTTAGTATATTTCAGATTTAATTCATTTGTTTGGAAGTGTTGAAACAAGTAAATTGATCGGTGCATGTAACTTTATATGTCAGAGTTTGAGGCTCTCTCCAACAATAATCCCTAAATTTGATCCCCTATAACCTCATATACAGGCTCCTTTTTAAAAAAATTTCTCCATATATTTCTTCCATCTCCAACAGTGTTCGTTACATGGAGAGTTATATAGGGGAAGGAGAGAGAATCCCTACATATAAGAGAATGAAGAGAAATTCTCTATTTTAAAGAATGGAATAGAGAATGCTGTTGAATCACATAGGGGAAGAATTCGTCCTCTATTTTAGAGTAGAGGACGCTTTAGGGAAGTTTGTTGGAGACAGCCTGAGATCATGAGTTCAAATACTGATCAACACAATTAAATAATTCGTCCTCTCCTGTTCCACCTCTGGGACATGACCTTTCACCATCAATTCCGCCTTTTAAATGAATTGATTAGTGCATGCAACTTAATAGCAAGCTCCGACGTCCCCAACATTTTTGAGATCGTCCCTAGCTAGTAGCAAGCTCCACCGCGCCAACACGTCCGTGAGCCACATCTCTATGCCGATGCTCAGCAGCATCAGTAGCATCACATTAACACACTGATGAAGATTGACATCGAGTCAGCACTCAGCCCTAGGTTCGCCAGTAGCATGCTCACCCCCGACTGCTATAGGGTCTACAACGTGTAGTATAGCATGCCATATTGCCATTGATGCTCCAGAACTGTTGTAGGATTTGAAGCATGACGCCGCAGAGGAGCACGTGTCGAATGCCAGGCTCCAACGGCTCACGCCACTGTGGCCACCGCTGCCTTCGCCACTGTGGCCGCGTCGGGCTCTGACTGATCTGCACATCCTTGGTGTAGAGCATGGACACTCACCAACGTTGTGGCGTGCACATACTCCCCTGACCTTGAATCGTCCTAGCTGAGGACGCTGTCCTTGTGCAGGTACATCCTCTTCACGCTCCCGCGCTTCACGCCGTTCGACCACACCTTCTCCATTCACTTCCATGCCAGTTGCCACCCGCCACCAATGCTCATCGTGCTCGCCATTGTTGTCAGCCATGCTGTTGTGCCTCTGCATGCATGTTCACTGTCGGGCTCTCCACCTCGATACTCTGCCTCAACAGCAGCAGTGTCTGAAGCCCACCACCATTGTCGTCATCCGAGAGGCACTCCTTATCGAGGATGTCTATCGGGAATTACGTTTTCCTCGTCCCACCCAAGCCTCTCTGACAGCCGACCGCTAGTGCCGCCTCCGCCTCTTGGGCAAAGATAAAGAAATGCCGAATTATGAATCATGCGCAAGACCCGTGTAGTTGTATTAGGAGTAACACCTGCGCAAGACCAGAGATATAGTCACTCGAGAAAGCCAACATCTTCCCGTAGTCATAGCAGGAGCATCGCACAAGCTCAGGCTAAAGAAGAAGCCGACATTAATGCTCAAATTGATGTTAATCTTTTTGATGTCAATGGTGAGGTAGCCGAGAATAAGGTGCCCACGGTCAAAGTCACGACGAGAGCAGCGTCGGGGTAGCCGATGACGAGGTAGTTGTGCCAAGTAGAAGACGGTGACGCGATTGGGCAATCAATGCTGAGATCAATGCAGTAGAGGCTATTGTACGTAGACAGATCGCCACATGGTGGTGCACAATAGGGACAAATGGACACACTAGTGGTGCCAAGAAAAGGGACAAACACGAGATATGTGCTGATGTCTGGAGAAGTGAAGTAGCAACAACAAAGATAGGCTCATGCGGCGGCATGTGGCACTAGTAACATATCTGTCTGTGGTGGATGAGATAAAAAAGTGGTGGTATGAAGAGACTCAACAGGGGCGGCGACTCATGGCGCAGAGAGGGGTGTAGTACGGCGACAACAGCACGGAGTAGAGGCGGCAGCAACTATTGTGCTCGATGTAGGTGAAGAAGATTGAATCTTGGTGGTGGAGACGAGGATGCGACCACAGACACCACCGTTGACTCCAATGGAGGAAACACAACAACAACCTAGATCTTGATGTTGTGATGACTCATGCTCGCATATGACAGGGTTGGTAACGAGGGTGGCCATCACGTGCACGGGGACATCCGGCGTGGTGGTCGTTTGCTACACAGGGATGTCAGGTGCCGAGGCAACGGTGGCACGAGGGCGTCCAATGCAACAGCGGCCAGTGGCGGAAACGAAAGGAGAAGGTGTCAAAAAGTCATTGCCAGGCGAGTGAAGTCCGAAGCAAGAAGCCATCAACTGATTAGCGAGGCGACGCAACCCAATTTATAATTAGAAATTTTAATCTTGCAATCAGAAAGAATCTTGATCTGAAGATGTCCTGAAAAGACTTCAACCGATCTATGATTGGTAACTGTTAACTATGGTTGCGCGGCTCCTTAGAGAGATTATGGAGATGAGATCATCTCCTAGGGGCGGTGTGACCAAAGCTGTGTGGCCAATGGCTTAGAAACGACACTATATGCGTCAGCTGAAAAGGGTAGAGATCCCTGGAGCTATATTGGACCTAGAGATCATGCTCTTGGTACGAAGATCCTTCACAAATAGACCAAAAGGATCAAACTCAATGGAATAGTTATTATCAATGGTGAATTGACGAATAGAGACAAGGTTTTAATGATATTTGGTGTGACAAGAACATCGTGGAGATAGAGAGGGCCATGGATGGAAGGAAAAATAAATGAGCCGGTGGATGTAATGGGTAACGAGGAGCCAATCCTAACAACGAATTTGGAAGGTCTGGAAGGAGAAAGGGAATGGTGAGATGAGAGGTTACCCACATTGGAGCTCATATGAGAGGTGGACCCCCGAGTCCATGTATCACTGAGGACCCGAGGGTGGTGGAGTAAGTGTCATGGTGTTAAATGATGAGGCGATTGACTGTTGGTTCCATGGGGTTGGCTCATAGGTCCTCGGAGTCGGTCATGGCCAGGCAAAACCCCCTGAGCACCCAGAGGTCCTTGAGCCCCCCTAATGTGGGATAGGGTGAAGGAAGGCATCCCCATGGCGGGCCTAGGGGGGTGATGGTGAGAGCTCGAGGAGGTGAAGGAGACAGTGGATGTTGTCCAATGGCCCTTTGATTCTGACAATTGTGTGGCCAGACCTGGACAGTGCCTTTCCAGGGGTTGTACAGACCGGGGAGCTACAATGGAGTGGTAGGGGCACTCGTGTTTTCGGTAGACGATTGGTGTGATTGTTCGAACCGCTCCTCCAACAAGAGTTGTGCTTCCCAGCACGACCGAGGCGGTGGCCATTGCCTCCACTGCGCAGACGCTGGGCTGCACCGGAGTTTCCGAAGTTGGCACCGCTATTAGTGCCACATCGACTAAAACTAGAAGTGATCCAAATTCAAGTACCACCACTAGTAGTGTGTCATTGCCAGTCTTGCTAGTAGACTGAGCGAGGAGGGTAGTAAAGGATGAGCATGGTGCTTAATACCTATTGAGTTCCTCTTGGAGAAGCTAGGACCGAGCATCAATTAAGGTGGGGAATAGATTCTGCTTTGGTATTAAAGTCCGCAATAACACAAACTTCTCGTTGAGGGCACGGAGAAGGTTGAGAACAGACGTGTGGTCGGGTATTGGCTCTCCAAGGGAGGCCTCCTCGCTCGAAGGTGCGAAACTTCGCGTTACCAAGGAACTTATCCTCCATGATCAACCAGATGGAGCGGGTTGTGGTAGTGGGAGCCATCACAACCTCAAGGAGCTCAGCGGAGATACACCCATGGACTCAGGACTCAGGAGAACATGATGTAGTTGAGGTGAATCCACTCAACATCCTTTGGCTAACCACGAGGCAAGGGGATACGGTCGAGAAGCATGGAACAACTGAGGGAATCAAGAGACTGGCTGCGCCATTTGATGCAATTCGAGGAAGCCATGTCAATGATAATAGAGACAAGAAAGGAGAGGTTGACAGTGTCGGCCGTCTGGGCGTGAAGAGCCGCCAGAGTGACGGGGCGACAATGGAGGAAGGAGCCATCGGGCCACGACGGATGGATGCCTTGGCGACCATGGCGATCAGGTCAGTATGGCGCCCTCTGTGACCAAATCGACGGTTATGCGGGTGACCTGAGCCATAGTGAAACTAACGACAACTACTGGGGTAGCATTATCTGTACCGGCCAATGAGGGCGACAGCCAGAGTTGTCAGGTCACGGTGGCCAGTGTGGAGGGTGCACTAGACGTGTTGAGCGTGGTGGCCACTGTAGCTCGTTGCCGATCACATAGTGTGGTGGGGTCTAGGCGGGGGTAGGGAGCACAACGGCCGCGGTGCCCGGATCGGCCAACGTAGCTGGATTTGGTCGAAGGGCAACCGAGAAGGGAGTGCAGCGATCGCGAAGGCACAATGGTCGGATCGACGATGGCCGCGACGAGAGCGATGACCTAAGCGACTGAATCAGGGATGACCTGAACAGAGACAGCTGGCATGGTAACTACAGTGGTAAACAACGCCATGCTCGTGGTGAGGATGATTGCCGCAACATCTGGATTGAGGTTGGCCGCGACAAGCGCAGTGACCAGGGTGGTTGCATCGGCGACAACCACGGCGAGCATTGCGGCCAGGGTGGTCGCATCGGCAACAACCTAAGCAAGGTGTGAGGTGGGGAGACCACAGTGAGGACTGTGGCCACGACACCCGAATCTCCACCAGTCGCAGTAAAAGATAACAGTGAGTGTGATCAGATCGACCGAAGCACGAGCTGCCGAGGCGGCTGGATCAATGACATAGGCAGCACTTGCTACGGCCAGTGCAACGGCTAGTTTGGCAGCTGGATTAGCGGCCACGATAACCAGATTTGAGGCAGGCATATCTAGTAGAGAACAGGGAGGGAAGGCTGCTGCGATGGCGTCAGTGGACGCTGCGTTTTGATTGGTGACAATATGATCCGTCGTAGAGGCATGATCTGTAGCGATCCTGGTGGCGCCTTGGGCGGCGGCCTGAGTCGCGGCCATTGCGGCGGCTACCCAGTGCTACGGTGTGTCACTAGACAACATGGTGGGGAAGATAGCTAAGGTTTGCAGAAGAAGGTTGGTACAATGGACAACACGAGTATGTATAGGCATAAGGCCTTCCATGTGTCGAGAACCGGACTATAGAAACAAGGGAACATATCCTATGCACATTGAGCACTTGTGCACATATGCAAACATTAAATCTCAGCCATAACTTCCATTTATGGAGAAGAAGGACTATTATTTGCACGGATCAGCGGAGGTGGAAGGGGCAAATTGTAAAAGGCCAGTGGCCGTTGGATACAAGTTGGAGAGCTGAGATTTAATGTTTGCACATGTGCACAAGTGCTCCATTATCGAGAGATTATAAAGAATCAACCTGCGTGATGACATGTAATCCCGTACATCACGTGCCAATCTATTAGATTTAGAAGAATTGATGTATTCCATTGAAAAAAGAAGAATTGGCTGTATGGTATTTATTTTTGCGTAAAATTTCTGTCGTAGACTCGGAAATGAATGCCAAATTAAGATTTTGCGGTTGGTTTTCATATGCCATGTTTTGAGACGTTTACGACGACGCAATAGTTTATCGGAAATGCTTCTGTTCGTGTGCCTGACAGCGTCGGACGCTCGCGGCCCAAAAGCGCGGCCCGCAACCAACGCACGCGCCCTCGCTGCTGCCTGCTAGCAAAAAAACTTGCGTTTCATTTTTGCCTATTTAAATTTTTTATTTTCGTCTCTATTTCATATGGAGTCCGAAATGTATAGAAGAAATTTCATAATTCATCTAAAATCCTAATTAACTTATTTTAAATATTTTTTTATTTTTTATTTATTTTCATTAGCCAAATTGTTTCAACAGTCTATACAGATTGTTTCTAATAGGCTAAACTAATTGTTTCAGCAGGTTAGACATATTGTTTCAATAGAATAAACTAATTGTTGCACTTGGGCATCACGTTCTCCTCGTCCCACCCAGGCCTCTCTGATAGCCGACCGCCAGCGCCGCCTCCGCCTCTTAGGCAAAGATAAAGAAATGCCGAATTATGAATCCTGCGCAAAACCCGTGCAGTCGTAATAGGAGTAACACCTGCGCAAGACCAGAGATATAGTCACCCGAGAAAACCAACATCTTCCCGCGGTCATAGCAAGAGCATCACACACGCGTAGGCTAAAGACAAAGTCGACGATAATGCTCAAATTGATGTTAACCTTTTTGATGTCAATGGTGAGGTAGCAAAGAACAAGGTGCCCACAGTCAAAGTCACGACGGGAGCCACGTCGGTGTAGCCGATGACGAGGTGGTTGCGCCAAGTAGAAGACAGTGACACGATTGGGCAATCAATGCCGAGGTCAATGTAGTCAAGGCTATCGTAGACATATCACCACCTGGTGGTGCGCAATAGGGACAAATGGACACGCTAGTGGTGCCAAGAAAAGGGACAAACACGAGATATGTGCCGATGTCTGGAGGGGTGAAGTAGCAACAACAAAGATAGGCTCATGCGGCAGCATATCTGTCTTTGGTGGATGAGATAAAAAAGCGGTGGTACGAAGAGACTCAATAGGGACGGTGACTCGTGGCGCAAAGAGGGGTGTAGTACGGCGGCAACGGCATGGAGTAGAGGTGGCAGCGACTATTGTGCTCGATGTAGGCGCAGAAGATTGAATCTTGGTGGCGGAGACAAGGATGCGACCGCAGACACCACCGTTGGCTCCAATGGAGGAAACACAACGACAACCTGGATCTCGATGTTGTGATGACTCATGCTCGCATATGACAGGGTTGGCAACGAGGGTGGCCGTCACGTGCATGGGGACATCCTGTGTGGTGGTCGTTTGTTAAACAGGATGTCCGATGCCGAGGCTGTGGCGTCACGAGGGCGTCCAATGCAACGGCGGTCAGTGGCGGAAACGAAAGGAGAAAGCGCCAAAGAAGTCATTGTCATGCGGGTGAAGTCCGAAACGAGAAGCCATCAACTGATTAGCGAGGCGGCGCAACCCAATTTATAATTAGAAATTTTAATCTTGCAATCAGAAAGAATTTCGATCTGAAGATGTCCGGAAAAGACTTGAACCGATCTATGATCAGTAACTCTAACTACGGTTGCGCGGCTCCTTAGGAAGCTGTGTGGCCAATGGCTTAGGAATGACACTATAGGCGTCAGCTGAAAAGGGTAGAGATCCCTGGAGCTATATTGGACCTAGAGATCATGCTCTTGGTACGAAGATCCTTCACAAATAGACCAAAAGGATCAAACTCAATGGAATAGTTATTATCAATGGTGAATTGACGAATAGAGACAAGGTTTTAATGATATTTGGTGTGACAAGAACATCGTGGAGATAGAGAGGGCCATGGGTGGAAGGAAAAATAAATGAGCCAGTGGATGTAATGGGTAATGAGGAGCCATTCCTAACAATGAATTTGGAAGGTCTTGAAGGAGAAAGGGAATGGTGAGAGGAAAGGTTACCCGCATTGGAGCTCATATGAGAGGTGGACCCCTGAGTCCATGTATCACTGAGGACCCGAGGGTGGTGGAGTAAGCGTCATGGTGTTAAATGATGAGGCGATTGACTGTTGATTCCAGGAGGTTGGCTCGTAGGTCCTCGGAGTCGGTCATGGCCTGTAAAAACCCCCCGAGCACCCAAAGGCCCTTAAGCCCCCCTAAAGTGGGACAGGGTGAAGGACAACCCCCAAGGCATCCCCACAGCGGGCCTAGGGAGGGTGATGGTGAGAGCTCGAGGAGGTGAAGGAGACAGTGGACGCTATCCAATGGCCCTTTGATTCTTACAATTGTGTGGCCAGACCTGGACAGTGCCTTTCTAGGGGTTGTACAGACCGGGGAGCTACAGTGGAGTGGTAGGGGCACTCGTGTTTTCGGTAGACAATTGGTGCCATTGTTGGAACTGCTCCTTCGCCACAAGAGTTTTGCTTCCCACCACGACCGCTGCGGTGGCCATTGCCTCCATTGCGCAGACGCTGGTGCCAGCTTGACTAAAACTATAAGTGATCCAAGTCCGGGTACCACCACTTGTAGTGTCATTGCCAGTCTTGCTAATAGACTGAGCAAGGAGGGTAGTAAAGGATGAGCATGGTGCTTAATGCCTATTGAGTTCCTCTAGGAGAAGCTAGGGCTGAGCATCAAAAAAGGTGGGGAATAGATTCTGCTTTGATAACAAAGTCCGAAATAACTCAAACTTCTCGTTGACGGCACGGAGAAGGTTGAGAACATACGTGCGGTCGGGTATTGGCTCGCCAAGGGCATCAACCATACCTTTAAGTTCCCATGAATAGACGGTGATGTTGAGGTCTCCTCACTCGAAGGTGCGAACCTCCGTGTTACCAGGGAACTTATCCTCCATAATCAACTAGATGGAGCGGGTTGTAGTAGTGGGAGCCATCACAACCCTCAAGGAGCTCAGTGGAGATACGTCCATGGACTTAGGACTCAGGAGAACATGATGTAGTTGAGGTGAATCCACTCAAAATCCTTTGGCTAACCACGAGGCAAGGGGATACGGTCGATAAGCATGGAACAACTAAGGGAAACAAGAGACAGGCTACACCATTTGATGCAATTCGAGGAAGCCATGTTGATGATGATAGAGACAAGAAAGGCGATGTTGATAGTGTCGGCTGCCTGGGCGTGAAGAGGCGCCAGAGCGGTGGGGCGACAATGGAGGGAGGAGCCATCGGGCCGCGGCGGATGGATGCGGCAAGGGTGGCGACCATGGCGATCAGGTCAGTGTGGCGTCCTCTGTGACCAAATCAATGGTTATGCTGGTGACATGAGCCGTAGTGAAACTAATGACAACTAGGGTAGCATTATCTGTACCGACCGATGAGTGCGATAACCAGAGTGGTCAAGTTCACGGTGGCCCGTGTGGAGGGTGCACCCGACGTGTTGAGCGTGGTGGCAACTGTAGTATCGATGCCTAGATCGTCGCCGGTCACAACTAGTGTGGCGGGGTCTAGGAGAGGGCAGGGAGCACAACGGCCACAGTGGCCGCGGTGCCCGGATCGGCCAACGTAGCTGGTTTCGGTCGAAGGGCGGCCGAGAAGGCAGTGCAGCGATTACGAAGGCCACAATGGTCGGATCGACGCCGACTGCGACGAGAGCGTTGACCTAAGCGACTGAATCAGGGATGACCCGAACGAAGACGGCTGGCATGGTAGCTACAGTGGTAAACAAGGCCATATCCATGGTGAGGACGATTGCCGCAACAGCTGGATCGAGGTTGGCCGCGACAAGCGCAGTGGCTAGGGTGGTTGCATCGGTGACGACCATGGCGAGCGTGGCAGCCAGGGCGGTCGCATCGGCAATAACCCAAGCAAGGGTGTGAGGTGGGGAGATCGCAGTGAGGACTGTGGCCGCGACAACCGAATCTGCACTGGCTATAGTAAAAGAAAACAGTGAGTGTGACCAGATCGGCCGGAGCACGGGCTGCCGAGGCAGCCGGATCAACGACATAGGTAGCACTAGCTACGGCTAGGGCAACGGCTAGTTTGGCAGCTAGATCAACGACCATGATAGCTAGATTTGAGGCAGGCATATCTAGTAGCGAACAAGGAGGGAAGGCTGCTGCGATGGCGCCAGTAGACGCTGAGTTTTGAGTGGTGACAATATGATCCGTCATAGAGGCATGATTTGTAGCGATCGTGGTGGCGCCTTGGGAGCGACGGCTTGAGTCACGGCCATTGCGACGGCTACCCAGTGCTACGGTGTGTCGCTAGACAACATGGTGGGGAAGATAGCTAGGGTTTGCAGAAGAAGGTCACAGGATGACCTGCGTCTGATATCATGAGAGCAGAGATACTCAAAACTTATCCTCCATAATCAACCAGATGGAGCGGGTTGTGGTAGTGGGAGCCATCACAACCTCAAGGAGCTCAGTGGAGATACGTCCATGGACTCAAGACTCAGAAGAACATGATGTAGTTGAGGTGAATCCACTCAAAATCCTTTGCCGCAGAGATACTCAACTTTTGGACACCCTGTGCCTTTGGGAGGCTGCAGGCGCGCCTTTGTAATTAGCTAGTCCTAGTCTTCGGCCTACGGGGGGAGGGGCCGAAGGGGCCGAATTCTCTCCCCACCCTGTAACTCCCTTTCTACTTTTGAATACACCGCAGTCCTCCTGCCTTGCTTCAAAAAAAAAAAAAGTGATACTCACGCAATAGATTGGTACAATGGACAACACGAGTACATATAAGCATAAGGCCTTCCATATGTAAGAACCGGACTATTTATAGAAACAATTACCCAGAGATTAAAAAGAATCAACGTGCGTGATGACATGTAATCCCGTACATCAGGCGTCAATCTATTAGATTTAGAAGAATGATGTATTCCATGGAAAAAAGAAGACTTATTGTATTTTTTTTTGCGTAAAATTTCTGTCGTAGCCTCGGAAATGAATGCCAAATTAAGATTTTGCGGTTGGTTTTCGTATGCCATGTTTTGAGACGTTTACGACGCAATAGTTTATATATAACCTAACATGGAAAATTTGATAAATACGACGATACCTATTTGATATTGTAAGGAAATTCAAGTCTACTCTTCGATTAGGGTTGGGTCCAAGTTGTACTTGCCGTGCCCTCGTGAGCAAGCATGAATCGCACAAAACCATGCCCAGTTTTCAATAGCATCAGTTCACTTCGATACATAAGCAGGTCAATATTAGCATGCAAAAATTTAGAGCTGCAAGGACAAGTTGAGTCCTTATTAGGAATTGTCAACAAAAAAAAACTGAAATCGAAAGGACTAGTACGCTAGAAGTTGACGAGTTGCACAAACTCGGAAGCCCATTTGCACATGGGAGAAAATGATCTTGTTCTTTTCTGTTTAAAGTTGTTAAAAAATTTTAATCTAAAAAATTGTAATCACTCGAGAGAGTTACTAGAGAGACCAAAAAATTAAAAAATTATTTTAGTAGTTCTAAAAAGAACTTTTAAAACCATATAAAACACACAAAAAATTGTTTAATACTCCCTTCGGCCATAAAAAAAAGTCGCTGTTGACTTTTGAACACGCTTTTAATCATTCGTCTTATTCAAAAATTATTTAAGTTATCATTTATTTTGTTGTGATTTGTTTTATCATTAAAGGTACTTTAAGCATGCTTTATATTTACGCATATTTACACTAAATTTTTTAATAAGACGCATGGTCAGAGGCGTGTCCAAAAGTCAATGTTGACATTTTTATGACCGGAGGTAGTATAATTTAAGCTAAATGGAACGAGGCCAATGACCCCGTAGCTCATCAAGGATGGTGATCCTCTATAGTGGATATATTATACTGCGAGTCTGCGACATATACATCCACTCGCAATTCACAAGGCTAAGGATCCTAGTTTGCTCACGGTAGGTTCATACTACAGAACCTTATAGCCGTGGTACTCTTCCCTGTAACTGTATAACCGTATAACAGGGTGGAGTACAATTACAATATAACCGTATAATCGCTCTTCCATTAATTTGGGTTGAAAATGGAGCGGCCCAATTCGCTATTCCGGTAGCCCCCTCCCCTGATGGGCCCTTTTCGCGTGCAAACCGTCTCGATGTAGGCCCGTTTTTCTCGCGGGTGCTGGCGGACGGGCTGGCAAGGCCGACAAAGAGAGGCCTACTGGTCGAACCCCTCTTCCTTTAAATGTGGGCCGAGCGAAAGGCGACGCGGCTCTGTGCGGGCTCGAGCCGGGTAAGTGCTGCCGGCCTGCCCCTGCACTGGGCCAAATCGCGGGGAAGAGTCAAAATTGAACTTTTCCCACTTTAAAATGGCATTAAGTGCTTACGGCCCTCTTTGAATCGACTGTTTTAGAGCCAGTTCTCAACGGCTTATCTTATCTGATTTGTTTACTTGGCAAGTATTTGGTGCAAAAGTTTTCTACGTGTACAAGTGTAAAAACGCCCCTCTTCCACTTATGCCCTTGTGTGCAAAACCCTCTTCCATGTTTAATTATAAACGGTAGTTGGTTTTAATTGAAAGTAGGCTGACGGGAGATGTTCAACAAAGCAACAATGCTTGGAAAGATTTTTAGTGCAGGTTACAACTATTAAGTTGCATGTACCAATCACTAAAAAGCCTAAGATAATAGAGAAGGGTGGACAACACACTTATACATTACAACACTCCTTGTTCTTAGAAATGGAATAGGAGTGGACGAATTATTTAATTGTGTTTGTCTGGATTTAAACTCAAAATATCTATCTATGATACCTTATTAAATTGTGTGCACCAGCCTAGTAGAAGACTATCGTGAAAGAGACACATGAGCCCAAGGTTTCACGTAAAAGTCCAGCCAATACATTAAAATGTTGCTTCTATATCCAAATTCCGGCTGAAGCTTCGTTATTCTGGATATTTCGATCGATTATTATTTGCAAAAACAAGTTTTGCCCCGCCGCGGCGACCAGCTACAGAAGCAGCTCACGTCTCCACGATCATACGAGTCGGCGCTGGTCTTGCACACAACCGCACAAGAGCTCCGAGGCTTGCAACCAGCAGTGCTGTACTGTTGCTGCTGCTGCTGCTGCTCGCTGCTATCGTGGCTTCTTGTGAGGGCGATAGTACTGTGCGATCAGCAGTGCACTCTTGCTCGCTATGTCAGCTTGCCTGAACAGTCGCGAGGTATCTAGTTGCCTCACGCCGTCAGGCGACGCAACAAAAGCAAAAGTGGCCTGTGGCGCCCCTCGTTCAATCACCTTTTTCCGATGAAGCTCTTAATACTTATCAGATAGCTGCTACTGTTGTGAGTATTAGCACTGATCTTTGTATCAACGCGGTAGTGTCTGTAATACTTAACCAAATATCATATCATATATACGAAGATAATATGAATCTAAATATTACATAATATAGTACCATGTACAACCGACCATGAGCTTATTTAATAGTATAATCGGACGACCATGTACCATATTATTAAAGAATCATTAGAGTTTATGAAGGACGATGGAACAAAAGGAAATCCAAAAGTACCTTCAATGGCTATGCATCTTTGCAAACAATTGAAATGACCCCCTAAATCTCATCATGGCCTTCGTAGTTCGGATCATCTTCTTTGTAACACTAATAAGGATCCACATCATAACCTCCATATAAAAGAGTATGAATATACGAGGCCAGTGTCTCCAAACACAGACTATTTAACACCGATCCTAATACATTTAGTGATAAGAGCATCAAGAGAAGGGGGAAGATTCTTTTATTTGTGTAAGACCAGTTTTAAAGATATTTTAAATTCCTATCTAGCTCATTTATTTAGTGATTATTCTGAATGAGCAATGGGATAAACTCTGCCGACATCCATTTGTAACACTCAGACCACTCAATCCATAATCATAACCGGTCTAACCATAATCAACCCATCCAGACCAACCAACTTAACTAACCATGCATTTAACCATTTCAATCATAACGAAACCACCTTCCTTCCACACACCTGCCATCTTATCTTGGATCAAAATCCTGTTGTGAGACATACATTACCATGAAGTACTCAATCTTGACCTAGGAGGGTTGCCTGTCAAAATTAGTCTCACGATCCCAAGTTACCATGAGGTGCCTAGTCTTGACCTAGGAGTGTTGTCAACCCAAGCTAGTCTCATGACCCCCAAGGTATCATGAAGCGCCCAGTCTTGACCTAGGAGGGCTACCGACCCAAGCTTGTCTTATGGCGCCATGCATGGGTGTGTAGCCAATTCACCGCAGTGAAAACCCAAACCGGTCACTCAAGAGTGGGTCGGGTGCCTCCGTAAAGCTCACGCCGTTGACGCACCAAACTTGTACTACAACGCGGTGGTCACACGTTGTGTTGAACCCATCCCTTGATGTCAGTGTCCTAGCTAATCCAACCATCACCACCGACCAATTCCACCAACGCATCAAACCTTAACTACTATCAACCAACAGGCCATCTTAGATCAAACACACCATCACAGACCAAAGCATTCATAAGTCACCATCCCAATCTCAGCTATCAACACTAACAGTCATATGTCATCAAATTAAATGAATGAATGTTTGGTTAGTACCGGTTCACCGTTTCATGGCATTTCTGCCTAAAAGTTAATTTTGGATCTAAGCAAGTTTTATTCATTATGTAGGATTAAAGTGGTACTAAGCTAGACTTATATTAATCGAAGGATGTGACAATCAAGACATTCATGTAGGGTAATCAATGGTAACAATGGATAGCCATGTTTATAACTTTAATAACTAGTAGGCAAAATTTATAGAGCATACAATTTCACAACAAACAACATAGTTTAGAAAACCAGGCATAGACATGAACTAAAGCGCTGTTAACTCACCTTGACTAGATGAATGTTAGTCCTTCCCGGCGTCTCCGAAACTTGTCTTCCAGGTCGTTTATGTCTATTCACAAAATTAGCACCTAATGAACAACCAAATGCATGTATATGTGCATATTTGTTAAATAGTTGTTAACTATTGTTTCGCTCGTCGCTGATGGCGAAGATGCCTAATTATTTCATCCTTCTTTTCGTGGAAGTTCTTGGACCCTAATACTTACTACTTTGATAAAATCACGATGGATGATAAGATGCAATTTACCTGGATGTGGGATGAATAACGGTACTAATAAATATATATTAATTTAACAAGTCTAGTAGTAGTATGCATGGTGATAGTTTACCATGCTAGGGATTAACATTTTTTTAGGTCCAGAGCAATAATTCTCATTTTCTATAATTTTCTTAGTTTTTTTATTAATTAATCTACTAATTTAAAATAACAAAAAAAATTCAACCAATTATTTGTATAGCATAATGCTCTAAAAAAATCTTCACAATTTGCACCAGAGCCTAGGTCAGTATTAATATTTGTAACAATATTTTAATAAGGTCCAGCAGATAATCAAGCATTTATCCTGATTTTCTAGGATTTTTAGTCCACTCCTTTCTCTCCCCGGGGGAGAGTTTTTTCCCCCGATTCTTGTATTTTTCGCTCCTTTTAATACAAAGTAGGCAGTTCTCCTGCCCTTTTCTTAAAAAAAAAAGAAAAAAAGAAAAAGAACTAAAGATGTGATCGTGGTGGGTCGATGGGCGAAAACTGCAACTAGCGCCCGACTCTTTTATTGGTTCACTTCAGATAGCAGAACAAAATGGCCACGCACACAAACAAACTAG
Source organism: Raddia distichophylla (assembly GCA_005191435.1). Lineage (NCBI taxonomy): Eukaryota > Viridiplantae > Streptophyta > Magnoliopsida > Poales > Poaceae > Raddia > Raddia distichophylla. The sequence continues at coordinate 151,478 of SPJY01034796.1, read as the reverse complement.
CTTAAGCTAAACACTAGCCGGCGACGTGTCCGCGCACGTCTGCGGCGGCGCAACGCCCAATCTCAGGTCGGCGCGCTCGAGCACCGCTCCCCGCTTGCATCCCGGCGACGACGTCGGTGGCGGCTCTTGCAGCGATCTCTTGCGTGTCGCGCCGCAGTGGTCGGTGCTTAGGTTCACGCCGAACAGCTTCGTTTCCATCTTGATGCCGTTCTTCTCCGGCGGCGGCGGCCGCGCCAGCGCCAGCGAGGGCTGGTCCTCCGCCACCGTGAGCGAGCTGCTAGAGGTGGCGCTCCGGCCGGAGGCGTTGCGCGCCTCCGCCGCCTGCCCCTGCTTGCTGCTCATTCTGAGGCCGTGCGTCGCAGCCGCCGCCGCGGGGCGCACGTGGTTCTGCACGGAGTGGATGATGTCGCTGTAGAGCTTCCGCATGCGCGCGAGCTCCTGCAGCAGCGCCGCATTGCCGCGCCGCAGGAGCTCGTTCTCCTCCATCAGCGCCGCCGCCGCCGTACAGCTACCGTCCGCCCGCGCTGTCGACGCGGCGGCCGGCGCGAGCAGACGTGGCGTAGCCACCGGCGCCCCAGGCGCCGCCACCTCCAGCCAATGCCGGTGCGGGGCCAGCGCACCGAAGCCGTGCAGTAGCACGCCGTCGTCAGGGCGGAAGAGGGGGACGCAATGCGGGCCGAAGAAATGCGGCGGGAGGAACGGCGCCCCCGCTGCTGCCGCCGCCTTCCGCCGGTGGATTTCGCGGAGGAGCTGCTTCTCGCCTTTCCTGAAGAACTCGTTGGCGAACTCCCACCTCTCCGGCACCACCTTCCTGAACCCCTGCGTTCAAGCACATTCCACCGCAATCTTTCACTTTTCAGCACAACTACACAAACCAAGCTAAAACTTAACCACTGGCATGGCCGGTGCAATGGCGCCGCCACGGCGTACGCACATAGGTGTTGAGCTGCCGGACGAAGGAGGAGAAGTTGTTGTGCTTGAAGTAGCTCGGCAGGACGTCGCGCGCGAACTCCGGCGGCCGCCACACGACGAACGAGGCGGCGCGGTCGTCCCCCCACGACACGACGTGGTCCGTCGCCGGGTCGTCCACCAGCTGGTACGTCTTCGTCAGGAACGGCGCCGGCGCCGCCGCCGCCGCCTTCTGGCCGGCGGCTCCCCCGTCGCTCTCCCACAGCTCCATCGATCGTCTCTACCCCTGCGCCCCTAGAGTAGCTCGTACGTCGTAGCGGTGACGATGACGATCGATTATGCACACGACGGGGAGTAGTTTAACGACGGCACGGATCGATGAACTGAGAGCCTGAGGCTGAGCTCTGTGTCGTTTTTGTGAGGGTGTGCGTGGTTTTTATCGTTAGTTTTGGCAGGGGTTGACATGTGCTTGCCTAGGAAACCGTGCGCCGAGGGAGAAGCGTCATACAACGTAGTGGAGGCAACATGCATTTCTGCATGTGTGCGTCTGTTCGTCTGTCTCGCTGTGCGTGTTCGGGAGGGAGAGATTAGCAAGGGTCTCTTTGTTTTGAAATTAAACTAAATGAAAAATTATATGGTTGAAATTTATTATGTTTGTATAAACTATAATTGTCGCACTTTTTCACCAGTTTTATAAAGTTTTAGTGGCTTACTGGCTCTTTTAAACCTCACAGAACTATTTTTTATCTGTTTTTAATAATTTTTAGATTTTAAGCCTATTGTTTAAGACTGTCAAATTCCTAAAATTATAATTTGTTGTTGATTTTAGCTGAAAAGAACAATGTCTAAAAGCTTTATCAGCTGATTAATGGCCATGGCCGATGCACTGTTGACAAAACTGAACAGTTGGAAATATCCGCTAACTACGTTTTTTTGCGTTTAACTATAATTTTCTCTAAACATCTATTATATATATAAAGGAGGGGAAAAAGAAGCCACCACGTTCGTCCACATCATCCAAATTATTTTAGCCGTTCGATCAATGGTGGGACCAAATTATAACGGCCAAGATCAATCAAAGAAATTCTTACATAAATCAAGAAAAAAAATAAATGATCTACGCCGCTGATTTTGTGGGGCCGGATTATAACGGCTTAGATTAAAAGAAGAATATTAGAAATTCGGATTAAATATTAAAGATGATATAATATGGTTATTTTATCCGTTCAATCAACTATGAAACCAAATTATAACGGGATAGATTAATCAAAGAAAAAAAAAGATCTATGTGGTTTAGATTAAAAGAAAATATTAGAAATTCATATTAAATTTTCGCCAAATACAGTTCCATAAAGTGAGAAAACCAAGTGCACAGTTAGCTAGTCATCCTTTATTAGCTTTTGCCCAACGAGCTAATTTGTGGTTCTACGTGGTTAACTGAGAGTGTGGCTTCGTGAACCCTAGGTCCATGAACCCGCACCACGCGGATCGCCGGAAAGAAAGATAGCAAAACGGTCGAGACAGAGAGAGATAGTCTTTCTCGACGGCTAGGCCGTCGTGATTAATATTTGTCGACAGCTTCAGTATTGCCGTCGAGACACACGCACCGGGCAGGCACGACGTGTGGGTGGAGCCTTTCTCGACGGCTTCTAGCCGTCGAGATTATTTTTTCGCAGGCCGTAGGCGGCCCAGCCCACTAGTTATTCACGACGGTCAACAACCGTCGAGATAGCCTCTCCGCGGAAAGGGCGGCGCTGGCAGGTGGGCCAGGACTGTTATTCACGACGGCTTACGGCCGTCGAGATAGATTCTCGGCCGGTCCAGGCAGCGACGGAACTGGCAGGTGGGCCACAGATTTGTCTCGACGGCCATGTTCTAGCCGTCGAGAATAATAGAAAAACAGCAAAAAAAATTTAAAATTTGCAAAAATCACAATAATTTTGCAGCCGCTCCTGCACCCAGCAGCAGCAGCTGCTGCAACCTGCAAACCAAAAATAGTCCCCGCATTCAAATTTCCCATAATTTCATAAATACACATATACCTCCGACAATTTCAATATATAACAAACATCGCCGTATATAGATCACAAACATTAAATCCACATTCACAAACATCAAATAAACATTCACAAACATCATAATGACAGTATCAACATCATGAACACAATAAAACAAACATCGATCATGTCTGTCGTGGTGGTGTCCCGAAGAGCTGCTCCGCGAGGTTGGCAGCCATGTTCGTTGAGGCGTCATCGCCCTGCTGCGCGTCATCTTGAGGAGGTGGCACGAAGGACGGAGGTGTAGACATCGCAGAACCCGAACCCTTCGAGATTTTTCAATTAGTAAGTTGACATATATGTACTATGCGATAGTGCATTGATTTGGCATAGAAAACTTACCGCTGGATCACGGAACCAGGGACGCTCGACGTTCGGGTAGTTGGGCGTGGGGACGTAGGCCGGCTAGGTCCCGTAGGTGCCCGGCGGTGCCGTCTGTACTGGGTAGCCGCCCTGCCTAACATAGGTGCCTGGAGGGGCTGGGTGGCTACCGTACACGGCCGGGCCAGCTGTGTAGGGACCCGCAGTCCCCACCTGGCTCGAGGAGCTGCCCGCAAGCCCCGCGTGACCACTTGGACCGGACTACACATATATTTGATTTCGTTAGTATAAATGATAAGATATGCATCTATTAAAAAGAATTGAAGTGCGAGCGCGTTACCCCAGCGACGAACGCCTTGAGCTGTCGAAGCCTTCTGTCGTAGTCCTCCTGCTCGGCTCTCAGGCTCTTCTGCATGGCCCTTAGCATTTCTCTATTATGAGCCCGCTCCTCCTCGTGCATCTTCTGCTGCTGCTCCCTCTCCCTCTACAGGCGCTCCTCGAACTGGCGACGGGTCTCACCGCCGCTCTGGCTAGCTCGAACCTCTGGCATATGCTCTGAAGACCTGCAACATGCATAATATAGCAGTCAGTTTGGCAATCATAATATACAAGTGTACGAAAGAGATCTTATCGTAGGTGGTTGCCACCGATCGCCAGGAGCCCGTGAGCCTTGCCTCCCATGTGCTTATGACACATGAGGATCGAGGGGAGCCTTCTCTGGATTGCTCTCCTCCCCGTGCTCCTCTCTATAAGCGTCCTTATAACGCTCCTACATGTCGTTGTGATAGTCAGAATCAAACAAATAACTAAACGAAAATAGTTGTATTGACCAATCTTGTCGACACTTACCAAACGGAGATAAGCATGGGGATCCAAGGTCGGTTGTCCACCAGGCGGCGCCTTTTTCGTGTGGGCCTGCTTCCACACGCCCATCGGGCTGGGCCTAACCCCCGTTTTCGGCAACTAAATTGCAATTTGACAGACATGTGTTAGTACGAAAATCTAAAGTGTTGACAAGTACAAACTTTATATTACCAGTTTTTTCCCCAGCTGTGTGATCGACCACCTCCCGGTGTTAGATTTGTAGTCCTTGACGCCCCTGTTTTTCTTTGCCTTCTCGGACTTTCCCTTCCACTCGGGGTTGTCCCACTTCCTACCTATCGCCTCCCAGGCGTCCTCCTGACACCACTCAGGACGGACCTGGTTGTGCTGACTGGCAGTCAAGTACAACTAACGAGCAGCCTGGGTCGTGAGATTTTGCTGCTCCTATCTCCTACAAAAACAAGGAAAGGTGGAAATTAGAAACGAACACATGAAACTTAAATGTATTGTGAGGTTAGGCTACTCACCTATGATACTCCTGAACGGCCGAGACACGGGCATTGGACATCATGTCCTGTACCTTCTGCTTCGCCATCCTCTCGATGACAGGAGCGAAGTCAGTCTGCTGAAGTCCCTTCTGCGGAGCGAACCTGAGCTGAAGTAGGATATAACAACAAATATGGTTAGAAGTTAAAATAAATAAATTTTCAGTTATTGTTTATCTTACCCAAAACTCGCGGATGACCTGATCCGCGGCAGTGCTATCCCCATGCGGGGCAAGCCTGTAGTCGTCCTAGCTGTACGCTGGTCTTGCTATCCCATTCTGGGTTATTAGCCCAGGATAGTACTGCCGTGCCAGGGTGCCAAGCGCTGTCCCAGGCTGATGCCTGTCGTTGACATCCACGGTGGACATATTGCTGCACATTAAACAAAAGAAGTGACAGGTTTATATAATTAAAATCGAAAATGTCACAAAAGTAATTTGCTAAAAAAAATATGTACCTGTCACCATCAATCTGGATCGCCGGTCGTCCAGACTGCTGAGGCGGTGTGGCCCTCACCCTGTTTGGGCCCCTTCTCCTCCGACTAGCCTGAGAGGACGACCCTCCCTGGCTATCTCCTGCCCCGGACGCACTAGCTCCACTCTCCTGGGTCAGAGCTAGCTCCTGCCCTGGCTCAGAGGCCTCCTCCTCCTCCTCCTGTGCATGCCGCGGGGTTGACGAACCTGCGCGGCAGCATATCCTGCATTTGAAAATTAAAGAATAGTTAGTTAAATAAATAAAGCAAATATAGATAAATAATTAAAAGTAAGATATTTTTGTACGCACATGTAACCGTGAATATTTATAATATCTAGCAGTAATTATCGTCGACATCCATAATATCTTCGTTTAACGATCCCACGACATCCGGGTCTTCTTGAACCTCATGTTCTTCATGTTCTTCTTCGACATCCGGGTCTTCAATTGCTTTTAGTTCGTCAAGTCCCGACCCAATATCGACTACCATTGTGGTGTTTAGTCGGTGATCCTGTGTTGGACCCTCGTAATCATCGGTTGTTGGGTCTACCAATCTGCCTGGCCGACGAACCTTAAACACAACCCACCACGACTTTAAATCTTCCTTAACACTGCCTTTTATAGGTTTTTGGCATGGATAGGGGAGATAATACACCTGCTCTGCCTGGTTTGCGAGAATGAATGGATCGTATCCTTTCGTCGAAGGACTCCCTCTGCACGCCTGGTCAGCTGCCGTCGTCGAGCGCATCTTCGCCGGCGTCGGCCGCCTTGATGTAGTCGAAGACTCCCGTAATAACTTCGTATAGCATACATTATACGAAGTTATCGAAACCACTAACAAAGATAACATAACCAAGGAGGGACCACTAAAATTCGCCACTGTTGCCACCTGAATCGGAAATCTTGTCCTCTCTCCATCCACCTCACATCCTACTAGTGGTAAAGATCAGGTAAAAAACCGACACATATATGGACGGCTCGGAGTCGTTGTTGAGGTCTCTTATTTTCCCTAGCATCGAGATCACTCCAGAACAACTTAGCTTTCCCAAGATGGCCTCGCGCTCCCCTGCTCGCCGCCCTGCCTCGCCGCTTGCCCCCTCCACGGCGAGGTCCACCGCCCTGCGCTCCGCCACTCCGGTGAGCGCGGACACCAAATCCGCCGCATCTGCCTCACCCTCCGACTCTTGGCAGCGCTGGTCCCCAGCTCCTGCGTCCAACGCCGCCTCCGCCTCAGAGCTTTTACTCCCCCGCCGGACCTACGCGCAGGTTGCCCGCTCCTCCACGCCCCTTTCCCCTTCGGCCTCGCGCCAGCCGCCTCCTCCGCCCGCCTTTACTCCACCTCCCCCACCTCCGCCCGCGTTTACTCAGCCCCGCATTCATGGCCACCAGCCACCTGCCTGCCCCCGACCCACTCCCAGCTCAATCGTGGTCGCGCCTTTCCCTCCTTGGCAGCGCGTCACCCCGAGGAACCGACGGCGCCGCCCGCGCCTTCCTCTTGCGGCGGCCGGAGTTATGGCCGCCAAACCCGGCCCTTGGCTAGCCGGCTGCGCCCTAGCCCTTAAAGGGCGTTGCTTCCGCTGCTTTGCCTCCGACCACCGCGCCGCCTCTTGCCGAGACCCCATCCGGTGTCTCCTGCGCAGGCGTCACGGTCACACCGCCAAGCTTTGCCGTCGTCGCCCCTTTCCGCGCCGCCATCCTCCCGCCGCCAAGCTCAGTCCTCGCCGTGCCATTCCACCCCGCGCCCCGCCGCAGTTACAGCTACCTGCCCTGCTCCCCCTTCCACCCGTTGCTGCCATGGCCCCTGCCAGCCGCTCCTCCTTGGCCGCGCACCGCCCTCCCCTCGCCCGTGTCAGTGTCGAGGTGACCACGGCCATGCGCTCCGACGCCGCCGACCTTCACCGCCGCGGCATCACCGTCACCATCTCCGGCGGCCCCCACCCCGACCCGGACTTCGTCGCGCAAGAGATCAGCATCCAAACGGACATCCCAGTTTTCGACATCCGAGTAACTCACCTGGGGCACATGCGCTTCCTCGCCTTCTTCACCCTGCCGGAGCAGGCGTGGCTCGCTGCCAGAAGCTCCTTCCGCTCGCGCGGTCGGCACTTCGGCTTAGCGGCCATCCCCAGCGACCCCCATGCCAACGGCCAACCTGGCGCCGTCCGTTATCGAGTCCGCATCTTCGTCGAAGGACTCCCTCTGCACGCCTGGTCAGCTGCCGTCGTCGAGCGCATCTTCGCCGGCGTCGGCCGCCTTGATGTAGTCGAAGACTCCACGAGACTCCGCTTGGACGCCTCTGCCTTCCGCGTCTGGGTCTGGACGCGCGAGCCGGCGTCCATCCCGCTCGAGGTGGAGCTCGAGCTCTCCGAGCCCTCCCCTTACTTGGAGGCGCGTCGCGCTGGAGACCTCGGCCCCGCTAGGCTTGCGGGCGCTCCGCGCCCAAGGCCTCCTCAGGCCTCGATGCATCGCCTCCTCCTCCACGTCGACTCCGTTGAAGATTTCACCTCCGTCTCCGCGCGCGTCGCCGGAGGTGGCCTGCCCCAGTTGGTGCCTCACCTCTGGCGCCTAGGCTTCCCCGACTCGCTGCCGGCACCCCTTCGACTGAGCCGCCTCGCTCCTGCCGGGCACTCTTCGCCCCAACCCGGCGCCGTGACGACGAGAGCGACGACGACGACGGCCACCCCTCCCCGACGCCCGCGCCGCCTCCTCTCGGGCTCGGGATAGGCGCTCCCGGGAGAGGCGCCGGTCGGCCGCGGCCTCGCCCCGTGGCTCCTCCCCCGCCGGCAGATCGACGCACAGCCGCTCGCCGCCGCGGCACCGCCGGGTTCGGTCCCGTTCGCCGCGCCGCCGCCCTGCGGTTTCGCCGCGCCGCCCCGCGTTCTCGCCGAGCCGCCCTGCTCGCCGCACCGCCGCCCTAGGGGCCCTGCGGTTTCGCCGCGCCGCCCCGCGTTCTCGCCGAGCCGTCCTGCGGGCCTTGCGGTCTCTCCGCGCCGCCTTGAGGGCTCGCCGCACCGCCGCCCTGCGGCCTCGCCGCCGGCTGCTGCTCGCCGGAACCCCCCTCCCAGCGCGCCGGCAGCCGCCCCACCGACCTCGTTTTTCCCGCCTGTGGTCAGGCCTGCTGGTCTGCTCCTGACCGCTGCGCCAAACGCTCCCTCGGGCAAAGGGGTTTCAAACCACTCTGCTACTGTGCCGCGGGACCTACTCGCCAGTGCCAGCTCGTGCCACCATCCACCGGCAGGCAACGGCCTTGCCTCCTTTTGGGCCGGCCCACCAGCCTCTTCAGCTCTACCAGCCCACAACTCCACCACATATCCTTTTGCTCCTGTTGCCGTATCTCTGGGCCACGCCAGCCCTGGTTCAGCGTCTGCTTGCTCTCCTTTGGTCGCCCCACAGGCCTTTGCGCCATCCCTAGAGCTTGCTTGCATAGACGCCGTCGTCACCGCATCTTTGTTCCACTCACCTCCTGCACACTTCCACGACCTCGACCCAATGTCGCTTGAGGCCGAGCTCGACACCCCACCACCACCCTCGCCCACCCGCTCCTTCCTTGCTAGGGCGTCCATTTTTCCCGCCGCCCCTATCATCCCCTCCCCCGCCCCAGTTAGACGCCCTCGGCGTCCGATCTCGTTTGCTACTCGCCGTAGCTCTCGGCTGGCCTCCTCGAGGCCGACTCCTGCTCCCACCGGTTCCTCCTCCATTCCAGCCATCAGGAAGGCCCAGGGTATCCTGGCTCTGAAGTTAGGCCTTCCCCCCTCCCCAGTCGTCGATGACCTAGCGGACCAGCTCCGTGCCTTATTCTCTGACTCCCCTATGGACAGCACCACGCATTCCGTCGTTGCCGACCTCTGCGGCCTCTCCAAGGCCTCAGTCAACCTTCCTGCAGTGGGACCCACGGCAGTTGAGGAGTGTTCCTCCTAGGCCCTCGTTTCTACGCCTGCCTAGAGTTTGTCGTCTTTTATGTCGTCTATTGCTTTCCCCTCCCCCCACCTGCGTGTGGGTCCTTCTTGTTTGTTTCTCCTGCGAGTGGTTTTACTCTCGGGTCGCCAACCTCCTGCGTGTGTGTTGGTTACCCTTGGGGCCCCCCTACCACCTCTGTGTGGTTCCCCCTCCCCTCTGCTAGTTGTACCGCCTGTGTGCGGCGCGTCCCGCCTGCGTGCGGAGTGTCCCCTTCCCCTTCGTGGGACTAGTCTCCCGATGCTCTTCCCATCAACCTTATGAAGATTATTTCCTGGAATGTTAGAGGTCTCAACTCAGCCGCCAAGAGGGACGTGGTTGCCTCCCTTGTGCGTTCTTGCCGCCCCTCCATCCTCGCACTACAAGAGACCAAGCTCTCCAACCCGTCCGAACGACTGCTTTTCGAAACCTGCGGGCATCTGCTTAAAGGAATTCTCCAACTGCCGGCCGCTGGGACCAGAGGGGGTATCCTCCTCTTCTGGGATGACACTTCTATTCGGATTTCCGATCCCCAGATCCTGCAACACTCCATCACCGTCCAAATCTCACCCCTCGACGGCCAGCCGAGCTGGGCCCTTACAATTGTCTATGGGCCTTCCGCAAATTCAGAGAAAGAAGCTTTCCTCCAGGAACTCTCCTTCATCGCCAGCTCCCTCAACTCCCCCTGGCTGGTTATGGGCGATTTCAACATCATCTACCAAGCCTCAGATAAAAACAACCTGAACCTCAACCGCCGCCTCATGAATAAGTTCCGTTCAACCCTGGACACCTGCCTCCTCAAAGAGCTACACCTATCAGGGCGTCGTTTCACCTGGAGCAACGAGCAAGCTAACCCAACTTTGGTCAAGCTGGACCGCGCCTTCTCCAACTCGGCCTGGGAAATCCTCTTCTCCTCCTGCTCTCTGATCCCGCTCTCCTCCTTGGCCTCGGACCACTGCCCGTTGCTCCTCACCGCCGAAAGCATTCCACCTCCTCCCAAGCGGTTCCGTTTCGAAAACTT